>VOMN01110092.1:0-23805 GCA_014899125.1 Orchestia grillus
TGCATGTAATATGCATTGTGTAAGTAGCACTCATGCTAGGTTGGGTTACCTGCCCTATAGAAGGTTTCCACAACCAACGATGCAGGCCATGAAGACACGCATCCAACAAAATTCATGTTCTGATCAATCATACCTCGTACTTTTTCGTTCTCGAATATTTCATCACTGAAGTTTTCGTCTGGACATACTCATAGTTTTGAATTCATGTCAACTTAGCTCATTTGAAATGCATTATATTTTCTTAAATTTGGTTAATATCGGCTCAGAAAGATTCGTGATAGCGAGACTGTTTACATCCTCTAGCTACAGAACTTTGCTTGCTGATTTCATTCTTCCCAGGTTGCAATCCCAAGGCTCTACAAAAATATAGTTCTCAGTTTTTCTATTTTTTGTGCCATCCTCGTCTTATGTACACTTAGGATTCCGATTTTTTAGGCACGTTTTATCCTGTCGAAATTCCGATGCACAGCGTGAAAAGCACCAGACCGCACTGGCAGTCGCGCACACATCACATCCTCTCGTGTCCACAAAATATCTTTCTAAAAAACTAACATAAAATGAATACAGAATGAGTGTAATTGTATATCATGACACTTACAAATTCGATCTATTAGTTCTGTTAACATCATGACATCGCAGATATTAATTTTGTACAGGCTGAGTATAATTTTATACTATGATACTTACAAACTCGATTTATTAATTCTGTTTATATCATGACGATGCAGACATTCATTTTTTCACACAGCAATTCAATTGAGTTTCTTTACAACAATGTACACAATTCTACTTAATCGTACAGCGTATGGAATGTGAAAACTTGTCTGTGTATTGCAGGTAGAAACGAAAAAGAAGAAATTGGCCAGCTTGTTCAGCCTAAATATTTCTGTGCAAGTCATTGCTTCGACTCTGATGATCTCAGTGACTTTGAACTTCATAATCACGCATGGCTTCAAGATTCTCGTCATGCCGATGGCTGCGCTCTACACAGCACAGATCGGCGTCGTCTACAACAGCGGGCAGAACTTTATTGACGAAGTGAGAGCCTACCGAAATTTGTTCTTACATCGCGCTCTATTTTAACGTACTCTATTTTAAGCGCAATTTGATTTTTAGGTGTTTGACTGTACGAGTGTGATCGGCAGGTGTTGTGTTGTGAGCCGTGAAGGGTTCTTGCTGTTGCAGCGCACTGTTGTTAACGACTGTTGATACAATTACATTCATTCGAAAGGTAAAATTAATTCAGTTAATGCTAAATTTGAAAGCGTCGACCGAAAGATTTCAGTAAGAGACCTGTTTGAAGAATTGACCAAGAGCGGATGAGCATCAACGTTGTTTTAAGTTTATCAAAATAGAAATGGTAAAAGTTGCTTAATAAAACCATTCAAAAGGAATCAGGGATTAAACGTCAATATTGGGGTACAAACCCAAAGACTTCGGGTACAAACCCAAGGACTTGGGGTAGAAATCCAAGAACGGGCCACTCTGTTCGTTCTTGTTACCATTCTCATTCGGCAAAACTCATTGGAACAAATAACTGGCTTCAAATCTACAAATGATTAGCTCTTAAACAAATGACTCCCTCTCTTAACAGGTGCAAAACATTCGTGAGACTTTGACGAGAGCGAGCAGAGAGTGGCCTGAAGTGATCCAATATCAGGTGAGCCTGAGTGCGGTGAGATCATCCTGTTGCTTTCATGCTAAATGAATTTCGTACTTCCCTATTGAGCCTTGAAGAATTTGATTCTAAAGTTTTTATGATATGTATACTCGTTCATCTTACTCTGAGATTCATACCTAATCCGTCATGTGCTGGGGGCAGACAGACCGAGTGGCGGGGCAACTGGACAGGATGGCGGACTTCTGCGTCGCAGGGGCCTTCTCTCTGAGACGCAGTTCCCTTCTCACGGTGAGCGCCCTCTCAGGGGGCTTAGATAGGCAATAGGGTTAGGTTGGTTTTATCGGTCGTATGCTATGGGCACTGGCTACCCCAGTGGAGCACTGTTAGGTAACCCCAGCTGTAGATAGATTATTTCTTCGGATTGTATTTTGCGTGCTCACTTTTCTTCCTTACTTTACCACGCCCTCTTCGCTATTTCTTCTCTGACTTTTCTTCTTCTTCATTCTTAACTTTATGTTTCTATGCGCGGGAAATCCTGTATGGGAGCACGCCTTACAAATGGATTCCTTGTCTTCTACAGTTCATACTAAACCTAACTTGCCTAGCGGTCTTGCCTATCCTATGCCTCCTTAAGGGCAATATATAGAAACTCTGACATTTCTAGTACTCGACATAGCTACGAAAATTTTTGAACGTGAGGTTTGATGTAAAATGTTTATGCACCTATTTATGCTCCTATTTTAGAACAACATGCTTTGAAACAACGGACTCCCTAAATAACGTTGGGTCGGCAGGTGTTGAACATGTGCGTGGGATGGATTGTGCTGCTGATACAGTTCAACGGTCCTGCTACGAATGTGCACTCCTGCCTGCACAACATTACTGGGACTCGGCGGCCGCTGAATGAGTAGCTGAATTTCTACAGAATGCCAGAGTTGGCCTTTCTATGGGAATCTCTAAATTTCTTCAGAATGCCAGAGTTGGTCTTTCTACCAGAATCTTCAAATTNTATTTCTTCAAAATGCCTGAATTGAAGAGTAACTCTTTCCTCTCTTTCTCCCTCCTGAGGGAACTGTACACGTGGCATCACCCTCGACACTCGTCCTTTTTTTCAGTATTTTTCGTACTATGCAGAAAATTAATATTCAGTTCCATTTAGTGATCATGGTGGTAGATAATATATTATATACACTAACAGAATGACCCTCGAAAGTCACATGGGTTCGCTAATTAACACAAGTTCATTGAAAAATCGTCTTTACAGACAATATCTAGTGTTCGGCTACTACTCGCTTTAATGCAGTTTCAATTCAAAATTATATTATCATTATTTGTACGCACAAGGATTCATATTTTTTTTGCTCGAACCTATACCAAATTATTCCATTCTGTTGAAGTATTCTCGCTTCTGTGGTCTGTGTTGTTGTGGAATTATAGGTGTTATTTCATACCTGGGTACCAAAACATTCTTGAAATTCTATTTAGAATGATCTTTAGTTCAGCAAAAACAACTTAAGAGATAAAGGGTTAACTAGCGACAGCGCGTCTGAAGCTCGCCGCTAACTTTGATTTTGGCTCGTAACTCGAAGCGAAAAATCTAACCGACGGCTCAGCTGCAAGTCTTGGTACGACTCCAGTAGGGAAAGCATGACGATAGTGTATGACAGTAACATCATCGTTTAGGCTGCAATATGGCAATTTATGGATGTTTTCTATAAATTGCTACATTTCAGCCTGTTGGCAGTTTACCTGTGGGCAGCTTGTAGTTGCAGGTGGTGTAGACTGAAATATGGCAATTTATGAATTTTTTCTATAAATTGCTATATTTCAGACTGTAGGCAGTTTACCTGTGGGCAGCGTGTGGTTACAGGCAGTGTAGGCAGAAATATGGCAATTTATGGATTATTTTCTTTAAATTGCTATATTTCAGCCTGTAGGCCACAGAAATTGGTCATGGTGAAATTAAACAAGGGCAGTATCATTAACAATGTATTTGAACACAGTTATGTAATCATAGGATCATAGCAGAAGCACCGCAACTGGCACGTAACGACGATTTCTACTCTCCGAGGGGCTTGTGGTAGCTACCTACCTTGTAAGAGGCTTCACTGGCCTTTCATCAGAAAGTTGACTTAGACTGAAGAGCTCTCTTTACAAAAATGATCTAGGACACAGTTCACCTACACAAAACAATGTTACATCTACTCATCGTTCATGGTTAGAAAATGACTTCCGAGATTTCGTCTATGGGCTGGTTTAAACTCAAAGAACAACCCATTTGACGATTTCAATTCATAAATGACACATTTCGTAGTCTATTTCTAAGCTGCAATACATCGAGGTCCTGGTGCCCGCGGTGAGAGGAGGCCGTACAAAAGCCCCCCAGAAGATCACGAGGCTTTGTAGAGGAATACACAGCTCTCTTCTTCAAGTCACCGCCTTTATTTCTGCTCTAAACTAAATCCTAAACCTCAATTAATGCAAAATCCTCGTTGCTCTGAGCAGTTCTCCCGCTGAAAGTTTAAGTGAGTGAGGAAACACACCGCGGATGCACGGAACGACAGCCAGGCATACACGTTTAATAAGTACCATGTGTTATGTTTATTTGATTATACGAGTATGTCATCCATAATATATTTCGTACTTCTAACTTTACGTAGCAAAGTATTATAATGCAAACAACGATTCTATGCAGCAACAAACAAAAACATGTCTGTCTCGACTTACATTCTGTGATCAGTAACTCATCTCCAGTCGCGTTTACCTGAACTTTTTCACTTTGTTACAGTCAGAACCTATCGAGGGGTGCGGGTACCCTTGAGCGAGTGAACCTTATGGATGTGTCTGCTGAGGAGAGATAAAAGAAATACTAATTATATTTACCCTAATCGTTATCTCCTTGTCTTTCGACAATTTATAATTCCATTATTGGTAGATGTAACAGCATGAAGTGATGATATTCACTGTTTGGTCACCGTTTCCGATCAAAAAGGAGACCAAAATAGGGAAATTCAGAACAAATCAATTTGAGAAACAAAAAAGGTGCGCAGGGTTTCTGTGTCTTTGCTGTAGTAGCGCATCGCGATGGCGAAATGGTGAGCAAATGTTGATAAGTTAAGAAAAATTAAGGGCAAAAAATTAAACAAACGAAAACACTTGCCCCAAAGGGAGGTTGTAAAATTAAGATCATCAAGCAATACGAAGGTAATCTAGATAACAAAGCACTTTCAAAACTCAGTAATAACTTTTCTGTACTCTCAGCAACAGCTTTCCTATTCAAGAGAATGCTCTGAGTAAAAATCTTAGATATCATGTAAACATTTTCCAATTGTATTAGTTCTCCCGTCATGTATATCAAGACACGGGCATTGATGAACAATTTACAGGCATGTAGTTTTGGTTAACTTTATGGATACAGCATACGAAAGAGCACTCTCCGCAACACGAGCAAAGTCACAAATGAAAGAAAATGCTTTGACCTTACGGGAAAATTTAAATCAGCCGTCGCCATCGCAAGGTTTTAAACGACTGCTCAACACTATCCTGATAGAACATTTGGATACATTTTTAACATTATCTTAAAATGGGGCTACAGGTTCATTTATGCAAGGGATCAACATTGATATATATTCTTATCATCAGCGGAATGGTTCACGATTGGTGACATGATCTCCTATATTGAAGTAGGCATGAAATGACGCCGGAATATTTTCGCGAAATTTGGTGAAAATTCATTTCACGGAATAACATCTTCGAAAATTATCATTTTTCAATGACCTCAGGATCTTAGCTCTAACAATTACATGTTCAGTTCAGTAACGGCATGGGATATGTACGCATTTGTAGACTATCGTGCACTAGGGCAAGACACAGTCGAACGCCAACAGTTTTGGCTGGAATTAAAATAGGAGCAATGTTTGTTCCAAAAAATAAAGACGACCGTCAAAGCGAAGAGAGTTTCCCGTATTCTATGCTCATCAAGATGGCTAGAAGATGCTTTGCAGTACCAACTGTATTGCAAAAATACCAAATGTTGACAGCGTTTTTTAATAACACCCCATACAAGGTCTCCACGAAAAATGTTTCACCTGATCTTAGATATTAATAATATTATGTATCTATGATACCGTGTAACAGTTTAATTCTTATATATTTCTGAGGCTTTTATCCCTTCAAAATGCAGCTTGTGAAAATTTCACGGAAATTTAGACAAAGTTTAGATAAACCAGCCCATGAGAAGTAGTCCTCTCAAGTGTTAGACAGAGGTTAAAGGTTCAGGGCAGAGAAAGTCCGGTCTTGGAAGCAATTTTCTTCTTGATGATGCGAGTAGTCTGAACTCTATTAGGGAAACTGAAAATGTGCCGCGAACACTGACTTTTTATAGCCAAACATGCAACCCATTAACAGGATGCTTTACTGGAGACCTGAAATATCACTTGAAAAGTGGCGAAGCGTGACGGAACGGTAGGTAGGTAGGTAGAAGCGTATTAATATATTGATTATCGAATTACTGATATATTTAAATTATTTAGAGTTCTTGTAACCCTAGGAATGAATATTTTTGTAATCACGCAAAGAGCAAGTGGAAAGATCAATGTTGTCTTTAACGCTGTAGATAAATTTACGAACCTTATTGAATTCACCGACGTCAGCCGAAAACCCTGGTCGAAACTCTGACACAATTCCAGACCTAATTTGTCATCACGTTTAAAAGTAAACCACTTCGCGATCAAGAACAAATATCATGCAAGCGTAATGCTAATGATGCAAAATTCGCTATGAAAACTATCAAATAACTTCGTAACGTAATTTATAACTAAACACTTTCAAGTTTTAAGTCTAGAAAAGCATACACCCTTAAGGTACTGGTTGTAAGGACACGCAATAAAAACGGCATTATTTTTTCAAATAATCCTTCTTTATAGACATTACCACGTTGAACGCACTTTGAAATTTCATAAATGGCTCATAACAAAATATTAATAAAACCTAATTACAATTTCAATACACTACAATATCATTATGGACGCAATTTGTAAATCTTCAAGCGCACACACAGTCCTCTACGCGTACAGGAAAACCGATCAACCGCTGCAAACTTGCAAGATCTCGCATCACCGTATGGTAGATTTCAAGCATGCTAGACTAGTGCTCAGTGCTAGTTACTGCCGCTGTATAGTTTTATTTGTTTTATATCTTGAAACGTTTTGTTTGAGCCCGTCAAAGGGGTAAAGAAGTGAGGACAGCATAGGCATCCAAGAATATTGCATGCATCATTTTCAATTTCACTTTCACATCAATTTGCCCACCATAATTAAGCCTTGAATAACCCATATGAGCCATTAGCGTCAGAGCGCAAAACAAACTCCCAATGTTATTGTCCTCGAAGACAAAATGTTTCTTTTGTCGCACTCACTTCATATCCACAGGGTCTAGCATACCACTTATCAAAATGTTCAATTTAAGCTTCGATTTTTTACAGAGCCTCAGGTTTAAAAAGGTCCTACCAACACAATTGTATCTGTACAAAGGCACTACGAGTTAAGTAAGAATTTAAGTTAGAATTGTTAGACGTATAAGCACAGCCCCTTACCGAAACAAAATCATCACACCTAGACCAAATCTTCTTGCTTGCCAAGGAAACGAGGAATAATGACACGAACACAACCGTCCCAGCACCTGAACAATGAAGTTGGCGAGTTCGTTACCCAGTTGAAAGATTAGCCAGCAAATATAAGAACAGGTTTAGAGGGAATGCGTGAAATTCTGCTATGCGTGCTAACATTATGAGCGAACGCCATTACGACATGAAATCTAAATGTGATCTTCGTCATGGTCACGTTACATGGCACTCAACAAGTTCTAAGTCAAGCTGGTTGCACACGCACACGATGTATGCAGTGCGTCATGTCAGTCAGACCATCGATTCCTACAGAAAACCTTTGCGCTAGAGCGCTAGTTTTTCGCACCAAACTCAACGCGTGTTATGTTCCATGAATTTTCACAATTAGCTTTTTGGTACCGGCGACGCAGTAAAAAGCTTATCAATGTAATGAAACAAATTAATTCTGATACAGATCGTTCAAATGCTCAAATCATTGAGATTCACTGATTTGATGCCTAATTCATATCCAAAATCAGCAACTATGTTTATGTACAATCTACTGGTATTTACTAAAAGGTTTCGTATAATATATGACTATGAATGTAGATATTTGTCTGGTTAATGTAAGTGAGAAGGTTGAAGAAGTCATTGAAAAATAAAACATTTTAACTTCTTAACCAGATGCAACAGGTAACTACTCAGAGTATGCTCTAAGTTATCGCACCGTCAGCAATAATTTACTCCAACCACAACCACAAGGCACTAGCCCACTTTTGCAGCGCTGGTACACGCAACTCTATCTTTTGGAGACTTTTTCTGAAAATTCCTTTGCATGATGGATTTCCGCTTGAATTTATTTTTTCTGTTATATACGTGCATGAATACTTGGGACCACGCGATTTGGTTGCACCCGACATACTCGTATACAACATCCACGAACGGATAAGAGGAAATAGTTCACTCAATTGTTCATTAAATTCCAAGTGACGACTGGGGTCGAAACGAACATCAGTCCGGAACAGATTCATTACGTTGACACCATTATTAAATTTGCTCCGAGCTTCAGTGCGACATAAATTCAAATCCAGTACTTCAGTCGATCGTCTTTTGTCCACGTGTAACATCTTTGGAGTCGAAAGGTCATCTTTATCCGACGAACATTTCGAAATTCTAATCTTCATGAAAAGAAATATGCATCTATTGAACGAAATGGAGGAAGAATTGAAGAGGAAAAATGAAATAATGCGTAGGTCGTGTTTCCTTATAGTTCATTTCGACCACTCAATTAATTTTTTTAGTTGATAACTTTGAATGATTTTTACTCTGAATTTTGAAGAAAATGTATGTTTGAGTTCTAAAGCCTCGAAAAGGACCAAAAAGGATCATTTATAGTTCTGGTATATTTCTCTGGGTGTCCCAGGTTGTTGTAGAGTAACAACTGATTGTTAGTTTTTCCACCATGAAAGTCAACTCTAACTGATTATCGTTAACTACCTTTACATTCTTAAAGAAGTAACGGATGAACTGTTATCGAAGGTAATTTTTCGATGAACGTATTAATGATTAATAAAGTTAACTTTTCGATTAAGGATGCCCACCACTGACCTACTCGTTCCCTACTATACCAGATGGTAAAAAAGTCCCTCACCTGAAGCCATCATCAAATTCAGTACTACAGAACAGCCATCAGTAAATACCCGCATCAGCACACATAGCGCACACCAGTTTAGAGCGATGCACACAGGACCCACTACGATTGGTCAAAGGATCGGTGCAAGCGAATGATATTTTCTAACAGTTGAATTTTCATCTTCAACTATAAGGCTTACACCATTACGCCTCGAGGCAGCTAAACGAAAGCTTTCAAGCAAAGCCGCATTATTTGGACCGTGAAATTCACAGCAGGATGACTAATCATTTGGAAGCCTTTCCGTACTCTACTTGGTCGAATTGCCTCCCTATGCATGGTTAGAGTGAGCGACGAAGATCACTCAAGTATGAATAGATATTAAAAAAACGTAAACTCCATGGTGCAAATATTGTTCCGTGAAATAAGCAGGGCTCCAAGGAAGCAATGCACAGATGAACATAGTTTACACTGGGCAAGAACTAACAAAAAATCTCACAAGGGAAGAACATGTGGACTGACTTCAACAATTTCCTGGTTTCATCTTAGATGAGCACCTGTACAAGGGGATTCAAAAGTGCTGTGACAAGTTTTTTTGACTATGTAAAGTACTACAACGTAAGCTAAACAACTAATATTTGTATAGATTTAATAATGTTTAGTATCAGCTTTGACCCATTAAAAAAATTAGTTCTCTATTTAGAAAATTATTTCAGTATGGCAATGGGAAGTCAACGGTCTTTTATCGTTGAGCTTCTTCAAGCAGGAAAGTCTGCTACTGAAATTGTGAGAGAGCTCGAATTTTCAAAAACACTGCGAAGTATCGTACACTGCACAATTCAACAATATAAGGAGACCGGTAGGGTGAGAGATCGCATGAGATGTAGTCGTCCTAAAACTAAAAAAACTCTCAAAATCAGGAAGAAAATTACTTCAAGAGTTGCAAGAGATCTCCAGAGGTCTGCGAAAAAATGGCTACAAAACTCGGTGTATCGAAAGAATCTGTCCGTCGCGAGGCGGACATCCTTTGAAATTGAGGAACATCCATTCCCTTACGACTGCTTCGAGGGAAAAATGATTAAGAAAAATTGCTCGTTGTTACAGCGGGTCACATCTCATGGTCTTGACTCTGTTGTGATCACCGAGGAGAAAATATTCGCCACTGTACAAGCTTTCGTTCGTAAAAATGATACAGTTCTCACTCGGAGTGTCTCGACAATACCTGAAACATCAGGAACGTCCGCCGAACTCAGAACCTTCGCCTGTCGTATACTGGGTAGATGTGTCTCCAAGAGGGAAGGCTCTTCTAGTTTTTGTGCCCCAGGGATTGAAAATTAACGCTGAAACTTACGAAGAGCATTTTTTGGAGCCAGTGGCGAAGAACCTTAGTGAAGCTCTGTCCCAAGGAGGTCAGTTTCTACTTTACCCAAATGGAGCATTCACTCACACTTCCAAACGAGCACAAGCTTGGCTCAGGGACAACGCACCAGAATTCTTCAACATCAGAATTCTTCCTGATGTTTTGGAAAGAATAGTGTACAGAAAACTTCATTCAACAGTGGAAGTTAAAACGATCACTGCAGCGAGGACGGGTCAATTGTCGATGGATTTGGTACGCGCAGCAGTGAAGGTGACTGCTAATAGGTTAAAATGGTCGTGAACAGGAGATGAGGATTTACTGGATGAAACTTCACACATGTTGTTATCTCAGGGCTACTGTGAGCCTGTCCAAACAAATTTCATCTCATTCATTTTATTTTTCGTGTGTTTATGATAAAAAGTATTTGATAGTACTTGTTGAAGAGACGAGTTCGAAATACGTACTTGCCCTTTTTGCTGTGAGGGTGCGGGAGCCTATTTCTCTTGAAAAATACAAGGGAATTATTTTTAAACATCTCTAAAAATTACACAAAATTGTTTACGCATTTCACAACAGATCGAAGTGGCCTGAGGAGTGCAGGAAAATAAGCTCTTATTTCAATATGTTTTCTAGTTTTGACCCACGTCCGACTCAGTCGTTCATTACCACAAGAAGTGATGAAAGTTTTGCTTTAGGCGGAAATACACTTCGTAGCATGAGCTTCTCGTCGATCACGCGTACTGTTATGAATGGAATATTTTTCGACCCTTTACTTCCTTCTCAGGTCGAGTCGTCTTTTCATTACGGGATGATAAATAAGAAGTGGTAGTGTTTGTTACATACAGAACGAAAAAAAAGCTGGGCATGTCTGTTACCGTAGTGGGAATGAAAGACGATCTAGAGACGATCATAGCGGAGCATCTCCTTATTTGGCGGTGCCAGCTTGCTCGTCTTTCTTGAGCAAACTTTCACGGATGTCGTCATACCTGGAAGAAAGTTTCAAAAATTAACTTAGCGAATAAAAAGGGGTGTAACTGTCATAAGATTTCGTGCAACGCAGGTGCCGTGATGCCGTGGCATTTTAACTACAAAACTGATGGTAGAGTGTATGATTTTTTTGTACACTAAAGTAAAAACAAATCAGTTCGCCATGTAGAGAATTTTGATTTACGAGTATTAACTTTATTACAATCATGGAGAATGAGCAATACAAATAAATTTACAAACAAAAAACATGTAGCATTTCACATACTAGTTCTGCTCCTTATTTTCAATGGTAAAAAATCAAGATTTCATGGATAGAAAACGCATTGTACAGATAAGATCAAACATTTAGATTATTAGATTATTGCTTAGTTCAAACCTCTCGCTATCAAGATAAAATGTAATATTGAAGAGAGCGAAGGGAAGGAATCGTTCAGGACTGTAGAGAACGGGGAATCTGTGCACACGGTGTGTTTCCAAACAGGATCCTTGGCGTATACAAGAAGCAAGATAAGATTGCAGAGGAAGAAATGATAAAGAAGAGATAGCGAAGAAGGTGGAAAAAGTGAAAGATGCAAAATGCGGAGGACAGATAGAAGTTGCAAACGCCTATCAAGAGCAGAGGTAATCTAACTGTGCCCCCCTGAGGTCGCCAGTCCCCAGAACATACGATACATAGACCAGCCTAAATTACCTAACGCTATCGCCAATCCATGTACCCAGAAAGGAACCCTAGCATTTTAAAATGTAAAAAACATAAAGCTAAGCGCATAAATTTCCGTGGATTTACGGCCGAAAAGCTTCTGAGAGGAAAGAATCATCGCTTCCATAATTGCACCTAGGTCGCACGGCTTCCGACCATCAAAACAGCCACAACCTCACTGTTTAATTATACCGTACCGAAAGCAGGTGTCATTCAACCAGTCGATATAGCGGCTAATTAACATTATTGTCGAGAACCATAAAAAATTTTAATCGAGAACATCTCCACAGATTTTTGTTGTTCAGGGTGGCCCATAAGTAAGGTACCCATGATGGTAGCACTGATACACTGCAAAAGCTCTGCACTCAGGCTACAATGAGTGCTGAGCTTTGCAGTGTATCAGTGCTACCGTCGTGGGTATCACTTATGGGCCACCCTGTGGATACTGGATTGATGAGTGATGGCACCTCAAGAGAAACTTACTGTTTTATCCTACTCGGTATGCACACTTGCTCCATGGGTATGAGGGCGGCCAGGTCCCGTAGACTTGCCACGAACCTCAGTTTCCGGGAGAACTTCGTGCTGCAAAATAACAGGATGCTAACACTCCCATGCTAGTTTATGGAACGCTAACACCAACTCGAATTCTGGGTGAAATCGAAATAGTTTCTGTTTTTGGTAAGATTTGAATTGAGATCCCACGCTGCAGTTAGGACACAAGTGCGAATTTGGTAAATGTAAATTTAAAGTTTTTATTCTATTATTTTATTCAAAATAATTGTCATTCTGCACATACTGCGACAGAGGCCCTGCGTTTGAGTAACTCGATTTTGCTAGACCAAGAGTTTACTAAATTTTTGCATCAATGGTTCAAAAGTAATCGTATTTTAAAGGTATTTAAACAGGGAAAAAGAACTGCACTTGGCTCAGCACTAGAATTGCACACTGACTCCAGAAGTTAGAACACCTAAACTTTAAGAGGACACTTACTTTTAAGAGACACTACGAGCCTTGCTGAATAATTCAAATTCAAAGTGAAAAAGCATTGACTTTCTTCGGTGAAAAGTGACTAAAAATGAACGAGTTTCATCGTTGCCATGTAATACTATGTAATATAATTTTTAAAATTTAGTCGAGAGCCGTTGAACAATATTAAACAAATCCCATTTTTGAATGCCTCATGTATTGAACCTTCAAGTTCGAGACAAAATCAACAGTTCCAACGACTAAATAAATATTTAATTCCGTAAAATATCCCTCACGCCCCCGCTGTAGCTCACCTCACGAAGGGTCGGATCATGACCACGACCGTCTTCACCCAGAAGGTGGGGTGCACCAGGTACAACACCTGTAGATTTTTCCGGAGTCGTCGGTCGATCATCTGGTAACACCGCTGAGAGAAATCGTAGCACACGAATTGTCAGTACCATTGCCCTAATCGGTAGATCAGTCTATCCAAGTAAAATTCGTCTGGTTAACACATTACTGGTTTCTTGAAGTTTATCTTCTGGTTACGTTACGGAACAATCAGTGTGATTTATCTGCGAGTTCTTACACATGTAGAAACTAAGGTTCAACCAAGCCCTTCACATAATCCAGAAAATTTTCCTTTTAATCTTATTTCATGTTCATCATAATTATTAAGCCAATGAAAATAAAAGGATGCAACGAGAAGCAAGGATTTTACGAAATTGAGTGTAAGCTTTCAACGCTCAATGAAAACTTCAGTAAAATTCAACTCATGTAAAGTTAAATCAAGGCAAAGTGAGGAAGAATGTGCAAACTAGTCAACAACAATTAAATTAAGTAAACAAAGTGACTCTAAATCTTCGTTTTGATTTTATACTTCCGAATTGGTGTGTGACCAGTGGATAAGTGTGAATTTCGCATTCCAGTTTAGAAAACTTTTGATGTTTAGAAGCAATTTTAAAGTGATTGGTAGTCACGCAGAGACTGAGAAGTCGAACAAGGCTTGCTTTCCGGTGTAGTATTGATATTAGTTGCAGTAATGCAGGTAGCAGCGTTTTTTGTGACTCGGAATAAATGACACTGAAAGAACACGGACCATTTAGAATGGAATCTTTAGAAACGGGATCTTCTGTGTTCTCACAGAGGATCCCCTGCATGTAGAAACCGCGAGGGAAAATTAAGGGTAAGAAAAGGTAAAGAAGCGATAGCGAAGAAGGTCTGAAATTTGAAAGAAGTAAAGCGGGTACGAAAGATAGAAGTCCTGAAGGCCTATCTATAGCTAAGGTAACCTAACAGTGCTCCCTTGGAGTCGCCAGCTCCTATATCATAAGAGACGAACCTAGCAAACCTAACCCTATTGCTAATCTTATATCCCCTGAGGGAATAAAGAACTACTTTCTGAAAGATGGGAAATTTTCGGATCTAGCGTGTGCGGTAAGACATGTATATGAAAAATACTTAGCAAATGAGCAGACGTTCTTTTGTTCATATTTCTGATTGAAGAATACGAGCACAGATAAAGTTTGTGTGAGAGATAGGATATTGCTCCGAGCTCTCTGCTCGCGATGAGCAAAGTGAATCCGAGTGACAAAAATGGATAGTACTGGTCGATAATTCGTACTGGTTCTTCGTGCAAATCTCGTTTACAAATATTCATACAAAGTAGAGTAAATGAGACAACTTGAACCACAAGCCTGAACGACACCATATCAAGAACCTTGGGTAACAACCATGAAGTAATACCAAATGAAAAATTCTGTCTTTTATTTCCTTTGGGTTTGCATACTTTGATTACCTTGAGCCAGTTGAATGAAGGCATGTTGGCCCTGGTGGTCGCGCCGTGCAGGTAGACAAGAACGTAGTCCTCCGCGATCAGCTGGTCCAACGCCGTCAAAACATACCTACGCAATAATCAGGCAAGTTACCTTCTGATATAAAGCTAGCGAGTCCCCCTCAGATATACAACTAAAGAGTCACCCTCTGAAATAAAACTAACAAGTCATCTTTTTGATATGAAACTAACGAGTCACAATCTGAAATAAAACTAACGAGCTTCCCTCTGACATAAACGAGTCCCCTTTGACATAAAACTAACCAGTCACCCTCTAACGTTAGACTAACTAGTCACCCTCAAACGTGAGACTAACGAGTCACTTCTGACATAAAATTAGCGAGTCGCCCTCTGAGGCTCTGACACCAACCTAACGAGCCACCCTTTGAAATAAAATTTCGCTTTTTCGCTTAGCGATTGCAAATTATTTGTGTCATTCATTTAAATAAATAACAAAGCTATTGATGCATAAGTAGATTAACTTTTAAGAAATTGAAATTTTAATCCTTTGAAGTATGTGAGAACTCATATAAGAGGATTTAAACTGTTCCCTAAAATCGTAGAAATGGAAAAAAAGAATAAACTTGGCTGAAACAGTCTGCTATTCATTGCAATTGTCAGAAAAATTACCATTGAATTCTTATTTACCTTATTGTAGTCTCCATGTAACACTGACAGATTTTTAGACGAAATTCTTACCAATACAGCTGTCTAGTAGCGATGTTAGATCAAGAAACGGCACGACTATACCCATACTACATAGCCTCCAAGTAATCTTGCCAGATTCAGAATCAGAAAAAATAATAATTTGGCTATTTACGGGGACTGATATATATTCACGAATAGAATGAACTTAAAACGAAATATTTAAGAAAAAATTCGGCTTCGGAGATCATATTAAAGCATTTTCAATTTTATCTCAGGTTTCACATGGTTGTTTTCATGGAAAAAGATTACAATCCAATTTGAAAAGATTGATTAAATTTTGAAAATGAACCATGAGGTTAAGAGCGTACTCCTCACGCTGGATCCCGTACATTTGATAGCGCCGTTAGTGCTGGTATCTCGAGTGCCTTCAAGATATTACGTTAAGAACAGCATCTTATCATTGAATACTCTGCCGCTCACTTCATTGGTATTGATTTCGATGTGCCTTCATGTCTTTACGTTAATTCTTTATCTCTCATTTTATAATTTTGCTTACTGTAACTACATACTAGCTGCCGTCCAAATACGTATTAATTCGGTTGCTTGTAGTGCAGTGTAAAGCCCTAGAAGTCAAACAACTCAGTCGGGCCTACAAGTAGCTCTACATAAAACTGTCCATTATAAAAATATGTGAAATCTATGTCTGTAATATCTTGAAATGATGTAAAACTTGTGGTGATAAATTGTTTTAAATTGTTCTAGCACGAGTTTTCCAATATTGTAGAGCAAAGATGCAACATAAATAACAGCAGCTCACAAGTGAAACTACATAGGCATATACGAATGGGATTGTTTCACCGCATCACTGGGAAATTGCTATAGGGTGATCTTGAGGACAGTCGAAGTGTTGGCCGATTTTGAAAATGCTAAGAATAATTTTAAGGAGATTATCACCCAACTTGAGCGCTCACATGAAGAGATGGTCCATGACATAGTCGTAGTCGTGGCGGGCCCGGTCGGGCAGGAAGCAGGCGGAGAACACGATGATGGCCTCCCCGCTCACAAGATGGCCGCCATGACTCAGAACTTTCTTGTACGGCTCGATCACCTGTAGGAATACTTTCATGAGCAATACTGTAACTCAAGAATCGAAGTAATTCGTCCATTACAAAGCAAAACCCCATCTACGGAATGTGTTGTCGCAGTAACGTTATAGATTATCGGTGATAAAAATGTCAGCTACGGCAGAGTCAAGGTTCGTCGTACATAAAATGGGAAATGAATTAATAATGAGACGCAGTGAAAAAAGATGCAGATTAGAGAACAATTTATGAAAATGACATGTTACAAAAAATTAACCAGATCCCCGAGTTTGAGAGGTCGCTTCACACCAGTTACATATGATATAAGTATAAGTGCTCCTCCTGACCTATAGAGAAGGGATGTGAAACACCCAGTAAAGTTAATTACCTTATATGTTGCACGAGAAATTAGCACACAAGAATTAATTTTTGCAGTCTGTATCAAGGAAGAAAATGTACGCGGTTGCAGTTTGCAGTAGATTTTGTGTTTTCTTCCCAGGTTAAAAGAATTCCCGTTTGTACAAGAGTGAATTTTTCTGACGAAAATAGCTTCCTAGAACAACCTCAGGAGAGCAGCGTTTGCGACAACCAATTCCGCATGAAAATAGAGCGCAAGTTTCAAGATGAAAACCAGTCGCAGTATTGGCTTTGAACGTCTTTTACTGCTCGAGAATGTTTTACTTGAACCATTATTAAAAAATTAAATAGTTCTTAAAATCTCGCATCAGCCTCAAAACTGAAACTTACACAACCCTAAATGAGTTTCACGTTCCATCACTCACCTGCATGTCGATGCGCCTTTCGATGCCCTGGATGACCACTGCCCTGAAGGAAGACTCGTCCCTGCCGCCATGTAGTGCCGGGCTGCCCCCTCCTCGGGAGGTGTGATCGGGAGAGCCGGGCCCCAATCCTGCAACATTATCACCAGTCAAACGCCACGACACTCAACATTCACCAACCAGTCAAACGTGACATTCAACATTCACCAACCAGTCAAACGTGACACTCAACATTCACCAACCAGTCAAACGCGATACTCAACATTCACCAGCCAGTCAAACGCTATTACGTGACAAAGCATTCCTCAAATGCATCGATCACACTAAACACAAACCAGAAACCGGGAGGTGGAGCACGCAAGTGTTCAGAAATCGGGGACAAACCTTAGATCAGCCCAACACCAGATAGCCTGACACCAGCAGAACACTTAACTTGTGGTCTACGCTGCGGTCTTACCTGAATAAACCCTGGAACCCCTAAGATATAGCATTCGAGCGCAGCAATTAATGAGGAAGTCTGTGGCTGTTATTGTATCTATTGTCTATTTATTGTCTGAAAATGTCTATTTTCAGCTTTAGTTGACCCATGCCTTCACGATTATATTAATTTTTTTCAACCTTGCAGAATTGCTTCAATTAACTGCAACATGCTAAGCATTTTTTAATACGTTGGTGCTGCTTTTTATCCCGTAGGTCTAATTTCCAACAAATCCCAGCACCTCACACGTGCAACCCTCGAGTTGTACCCACTTTCCATGATGGACTCTTCGAGCTCATCAGGCGTGTTGATGTCGTCAGGCGTGAGCATTTCATGCAAGTCTTCATGGGACAACATTTGCGCCACGTCGTCGCCCTCGTCATCCAGCGACGACAAAGAGTGTTGGTCTTCGTCGTCTCTGGCCGTCACCACGCCTCTGGCCGAGACTTTCTTGCGCCTGTTCAGCTGAGCAGACGAGCTCCCGTCCAGAGTCTCGGGCAGGGTTGGCAACCCACTCGACTGGGGGGACTTGCGAACATCCGCAGCTCTGCTGTTACCTGTGCCAAAACGAGACTTCTGTGGTTGAGGAAAGCATGAAAGTGACTGGTATTCGCAACAAAAAATTGAAATAAGATGCGAGCGTAAAATTACAAAAATTCACAAAATCTTTCACGTCTTTCAGTGAACATGTATTGCCCAAAAATTAATCGTTCGTTGTATTCTGAATAGAGAAGGACAGTTGACTTTCATAGTCGGAAAGTATACAATCATGTGACTTATTATTTCTATCATTATAATTTTTTGCACAGAAATAAAAGTTTTATCCCACCAAGAAAGAAAAGTACCAACCTAGCAGAAAAAAATCTCCCAAGAGAAAACAAAAACTCAGTCGCAATTACGCAGCATCTCGCAACGCCAGCACTTTCAAATCTTCCACTGATGCCCAGTGCTCGTTGAACTTGACACGTCAACTGAAATCTTAAAGCCAACAAAGCGTACGCAGAGAAAGGGGAGCAGAGACTAAAAGCGAACACATCGAAGATTAATTACACCAGTTAAACGTTAGAGAAGAAGAAATAAAAGCAATTCTAAGTTTTAACCAGTATGATCTGAGACCAAGGTTTTCACATCGGCAACGTTCAGAGAATTTAACCACCAAAATAAGGTCTGAAAAATGTACTTGGAACTACAGGAGTGCTCTTCCTCATGGACACCAGCCCGGCCGGAAGGGAGGCCACGGCAGAGTAGAGGCAGCCAGAGTCGTAGTCGCCGGTTGGAGACGTTTTGTCGACCTCCTCATCAGTCGACCGCAGTCTGCCTTCCGCCGCCCGTATGCCGCCCGGCGAGCTCGGAAAGTCCACTGTACAGCACCACCGATAAATAAGTTGATATGATTAAAGGGATTTAGCTCAGAGTCTTCAACCATGTAACTAATTTTTTCATAATAATAACAATTAACGAGTTGTCACGTGAATAGTAACCACAAGAATTAAATATTTGATGAATTAAAAGTGTGTATTTTAGGATTACCAGGCTCTGGTTCGTAGACAGCGGACTCTGGCAATGAGAAGTCTAGACTCTGAAAATTGAGCGATATTTTCCGACTGTCTAGAAGTTGGGGCGATTTCTTGGCGGTGCTATAGTCAAGGGACGGAGCTGGAGTTTTAGGAAGTCTCTTCTGCGTCTTAGAGTCCGCCTCAGAGACGGGAAAACTATCATTCGCTGCTTCATCACAAGGACTCGATGTTTTCAATGATAGATCGTTAAAATGAGGCTGCAGAAAAACAGGAGACTCTTCAGGCTCATGCAAATCGACAGTTTCAAGTTCTTTTGTCTCCAGTAGAGCATTCGTTAAACTAGACGCAAATTCAGCAATAGAAGTTTGAGGCTTCTTAACAGCGGAAGCTTTTGCAGGCACTTGAGTATCTTGAAGCTTGGAAATAGTTTGTCTATCTCTTCTACTCTGCACACTCTCCAGTTGAGACCGACCATAAAAGCGACCTCCCTCAGAAGACTGTCTTTTGGGCACAACGCTGCCTCCTTTACTACTGCTCGAGTTGATGTTCAAAACTGTGACGTTGGACGGGTCTGTAGAAGAGGAGGCATTTTCTCCTAGAGGGGACAATGTCGTCGTAGAACGACAGGAGGAAGTTCGAGAAAGCTGCATAGTTCTTTGGGTTGAGGACGCATTCAGAGAGGGCGATTTGGTGCCCGCGATGGCCGCGCTGGCTGCGGGCTGCTCTTCATCAATGCTAGATAAGCCTCTGCTTGCTATCAAAACCTCACCATTCTGAAAAGATATGAAAATATCAAAATCAAATATCAAAGTTAAAGTAACGTATATTAAGTTTTATTTAAGAAAAATGTCTCCTTGGGAACACAACATGCAAACATCAACTGTTACAAAAAATGCGCACCATCCCTGTAGAAAAAGAATAATAAAATTGTAAGAATAAAAATAAGAAGAGGTAAGATTTAAAGACACAGAAAATTGAGCTTTGAGGACTATAGATTGAAAAATGCAAACGATTTATCCCCATGATACTTTTCATATATTTATTCATTTATTTTGCGTCCGCATCTTAAGGGATTAGGAGAAAATCCCCGGATCCAGATTCTCGGGTCCGTATTTCCAATCAGTGAGACTAGGACAGATTAAAAAACAGCATTATTCCTCATGAGATTTGCCATAAATAAAGGGTTATGTTGAGGAATTCGAATTATTTGTTCCTTCAGCTAAGGGCGAGGAGCGTCTACTAGTTCACTAGTAAAAGCTGTTGCTGATGCAGCACCCTCATGCAGCCACAGCCTGGCACTGTGGTAACGCTACGTTCATCTGTTCGTGAAATATTCCTACAAATAATGAAAGTAAATTAAATGGCGGTGAAAATGAAATCATATAAAAATTTTTACGGCCACTAGTTACAGATTTATAAGTATTTGAAAAAAGGAAACTTTTTGTGGCCTACCCTGTATAATTCACTGCTGAAGTTTAACGAAATAGAGTTTCTCCTTGCTTAGACTTGAACATAAAATGGAAACATGATGGCTCGTTGGAAATATCCGTGTATAGAAAACGAACAAATACTGACAACTTCTTAAAATATCAGAGTAAAGATCTGATTACCCCAAAAAAAAAGCAGTTGTGAAAGCGCTACGACATCGTGTGAAGGAACTATGTTGTGCCGAAAATTGACCTGCTAGCAAGAAAAAATCGTCGATATCTTAAAAATAAATGGATATCCTAAATTTTCACCGCGGCCTAAACACATGCTAATTAACCAATAATAAATGCCACGTAAGAGAGCAGCAGGTACATTTCGGCGCCGCCCGTAGCTTGAACAAGTGAACGCGTCGCTCGGACCCTCTAACCCAGGGGTCACCAAACTTTTTTCACAGTGGGCCGGATAACTGAAAGAATGACGAGCGCGGGCCGCATAATCATTCTGTTCAGTACTTGCAAGCCAGAATTCTCTGAAACGTCACATTTATTGCCTGAGTTGAAATAATTAACGCAATGATTTAACTCTTATTCACTTAGCTGTGGTATTATAAACATAAAATTTAAATTGTATCACAACATCTCGTGTTCCAACCGTTTTATCAAGCAAATTAAAGTACCGTCGACGGGCCTGATGAACTGACGTCGCGGGCCGGATTCGGCCCGCGGGCCGTAGTTTGGTGACCCCTGCTCTAACCCTATGGAATGAGGCCGTGCAGCTAGCCCAGCAGTGCCCTCAGGGACACTTTAGGCTCATTAAAAGACTCCATCCCTGTCCCAGAGCCAAGAGATGCTATTAATTAAATTGAGTGCAGCGATTGTGACTCAATTGTGTGCAGCAAAGTTAAGTAATTGTAACGCAAAGTAACTATGACAGCGATTGTGTGCACAGGTGATACCAGAAAGCAGGTTCAGTAGAGGGTGCCTTAGCATCAGTATTCTTTGAGAACCGCATAATGAAATTCTTTGATCTACTAATATTTCACTGAAACAGGTCACGATATAAGTTTCAACCATCCAAAACTCCTTGCAAAAGATTCTCTTGCAGGGCCAAGAAGGTTCTTAGAATCATTTTCACATCAGTTAATGAATAGCCATCAATAGATGCATAGAATTTTCAGACGCGTATAAGCCCATAGTTACTAATTTGCAATGAAACTGACCTAATTGATGTTTCTACTAAACTTACCTCGCATAAATGAATTGATATGTTTATCTCAAAATTATTTTTCGTTCGTTAAAGTACGTTTTTTCCTATTTTCCCATTATTCTGTCTGTAAAATACCCTCTAATTTTAAAACTCTCTCTTAAAATTGTAAAAACCCGTAGCATAGATACGCGCGTGCCCTTATGTGGCCGTCGTCACAGCCCCATTCTGTGGAGGTGTGTAAAAGCTCGGGCGATAAAAAGTAAAAAGTCCAGCTGAAGCTTCTAATTTCTTCTCACTATTGATATTATAAGAATATATTTTTCACAATCTTTCCATAGCACTTTCGATCCCTAACGATATCCTTTCATGACATAAAGGCGTGACATAAAGATTAATCAAGCTGAAGAATTTTAAAATTTTCTTGAATTATGAACTCTGGACGTCACCATATTTAAAAAATGCAAGGAAGCTCATTTTATTGAGGGTGCCACTCCCGTCCGGGAGTTTGATTAATTAATTCTTCTTCTTCGTCTTTTTCCATCCGTTTATTAGGTCTCCGGACCCAGTGGGTGGGTCCATGAGTCTGTCCCCATTTCCATTTTAGCTGTTGCTTCACGACTCAGTAAAACGTCGTAAAAGGAATCGGAAAATTTCCCTGAGTTTGACTCCGCTTGACGAACTAGAGCTTTTCCTTAAAGCACAAAACTAAACAGGGGAACTCAAAAGCACAAACCCATTCTTTATTTAGTACACTCGGTATCGTGATTACATAATTTCATATTTATGCTGCAATTATGAAGCGATTTTCAAAGTATGAAAAGTAGGAAATAATGATATCAAATGTATTTCGTTAAAAAGGGTTCCTTTTTCGACACTCCTTACGCAGAGGCGTTCAGTATGCCGCTCTGCACAAGGACAATACAGCTCCGCAAGCGAGCGAACTGACAACCACTTCTTTCCGTAACTAATACACTATGTAGTCTTGCTTGTAGCCACCCTTCTCTACACATGGGAAAGATAATGTAATATATAGGGTGTCCCATAAAAAACCGAGCCCTCTCTGTAGAAGTAGATAATATGTTAACTTTTAAACCCATTTTAATCCGCTAACATGTACAATAAATCTGTTCAAAATTAAATGCTTATATTTTTATGTACTGTATGATGGTATTAGTGTTACGGAAATCACTATTGAGAGCGTTCGGTTTTTTGTGGGACACCTTGTAATTTATCATTGAACTTTTGATGAACGTTATCGTGTAGAGTGAGTGAAAAATGTTTAAATACAGTAGGCCAGGGAAAACAAATATTTGTAAACTATTAATATTTCAATTTATAATATCTTTATTCTATAATGCACTGTATCATGTTGGATATACATGACATTAGGGTGGCGGTAAACAGTCTTTCCCGACTTCTCTCACTTATAAGAAATCCTCACAGGTTTTTTACATATTTCCAAATTTTTCTTTACTTTGAACACTTGAATTAAATAAATAAATGAATCCCTGCTCTTCCTGTGGTATTCCACAATGCAAAACAATTTACGGTATAATTAAACTGAAATTTTTTTTTCATTCTGTGAAGATTTCAGAATTTAATCTTTTTTTTGAGGTATAAAAAATTAAATTTTTTTCCTAATTTTGAAGGCTACTGCATACAAGCACCAAAGTTTTGAAGAACATAATCGTCCTAATTCCAGAAAATTAGCGACACCCCAATATTACGAACGCGATATGAACGGCACCTGGTTTTAAACACTCTGATCAATACCGACACCGAAACTTTTGCCAAACCCTAAAGCAGAGTAATAAATAAATTCCTCATTTTTCCTCTTGCGGCTCGATAGGCGAAGAGAGGCTGTCGGGCCAGGAGTTTTGGATTGATGGTCAGGAAGATGAGGCGAGTGAACTGTTGAAAGGCAGTCGGTGCCTGGCGAGCTCTCAAAAGCATCCCAGCCCGGCCAC
>VOMN01110099.1:0-14354 GCA_014899125.1 Orchestia grillus
TCATACTTTTTTCTTTATTAATTTTTTAAAAGGGTGCGTTACTTTTGCGCCACCTGTAGAAGATCGGCATTATTTTTATTTTTAATGATGTACATTTCGAGTATTGTAGGAATCGGAACGGAATCGGTAATTTTCATAGTGTGCCGATGCCGATTCCTGTAAAAAATGGCGATTCTTGCCGGTGCCGATTAATCGGCACATCGACAGCAATAGGATTAGGTTACTTAGATTTGCTTATCAGATGCGATGGGGACTGAGGACCCCAGGACGACAGTGTTAGGTGACCTCAGCCGCAGGTAGGCCTTCGGGACCTGTATCTTTTACACCCATTTTGCTTCTCTCCATTTTCCTACCTTCTACGTTATCTTTTCTTTGTCTTTTCTTCTTCTTCATTCTCAAACTTGCTCTCTCTAAGTGGAGGAGACCCTGTGTGGGAAAACACCTCATGAATATGTTAGGTTCTACGTACATAACTCTTAAAAGGCTCAATAATCTTGAAAAAGAAACAGAAAACATTTCACTGTTGTAACGACGCCGTAATCTGCTGAACTCTACAGATACAAGCTGCGACCGCTGCCGCTCAGAACTTAACCCTGACTTCGTTTGACAAGGTTTAGTCGAAACTGTGACAGTAGCTCTTCTAACCTCATCGAACGTCTCTATGATTAAAACAAAATATGCTCATGAATCTAAGATCATTATGAGCCATGCGACCACGTACTTGATTAAGAATAATATTTTGTCACCATAATTTGTCATCTTACAATATTTGACGTACCTGAAAGTCAAAATTTATTCTGCCAGCGGCCTCCATGGTGGATACGTCTTTGTTCAAATCCCGATATCCCCTTCTCTGACCCATTATAATAATATTGGGAGCTCCGATTCACCTGAGAATCCCAGCCACAGCTACGTGTGAAATCAGAAGTAACACTAAACGACGCTCCAAAATTGTCTCCAGAACTCCGTGCTGAGACGCCAGTGATCTCCAACACCAAGTTGCCCTCCTTGCTGCGCTGTTGTCTCGATCGCGAGCCACCTGAGCGCTGGCACTCTGCAGTGCTCTCCGCAACCCAAAATCAGCCCACAAACTGAGTACCTTGGGCAATTTTGGTTGTTGTTAGGTATTTTGACAGCCAGGCAACGAGTGGGTTTCTTCTTTTAATGCCCTTCTTACTGTTTCAGAAGTAAACCCGTTTTGGAGATTTGACCTCGTAATTACATTAATGAATTATGTTCCGATACAATGTGCAAATATGTGAGTTCCAGGAATTTAAGGTATCAAGACGTCTTTGGCATATCTTGTGAGACCGGTGATTACTGAGGAATCCCGTTTAAGTTTGGTCATACGATACGGTAGATATGTTTTGATCCATTTGTAACCTAGGAACCCTTTAGACTTCTTAAGCATACAATTTTATCATTGTGTATGAGTTTATATGGCACGTGAATGCTCTCTTCATGAATATTATCGACAATAAACCTTCCTGACATTACTGACGAATATTGTCAGTGATTACTGCTCATGCATTTATGTTATGGCTCATAAATATATTCCCCGCGGAGCTCAATAAAATAACTAAAAGAAATATTATTTCAGTACATTTTAATCGCTCGTGCTTTGCTTTCAATCAATATTCTTGCTGCTATAAATAATCAGTCGACGAATTAAAGATAATCCTTATGCCACCTAACCTCGCGGCCTCTCAATGCATCAAATCAAGAAATACATTTCCTAAAACAACCCAACAGTTAGCATCCAGAACTCATGAATTCCTCGTTCCCTTCAGTCCAGACTAAATAGAACCCTTCTCTCTCAGCGCGCCATGTTCGAGCCCCTGAAGCGCTGCTGGAATATACATTAAATCTGTTGCTATTTTCTTGTTTATCAGTAGGAACATGGAAACACTGCAGAACATACTCTAACTTTCATTGCGCAAAATTAATTTTTACTATGTAGTGTAAATGTTTAATATTTTACTTCGTGTGTAAATTAGTTTGAACAAATTTACGAAGCGTACTGAATTGATAAGTGCTTTAAATACAAAGTCAGAAGATGAAAATATTCTTCTTTACGACAACTGCGGTAAATCAAGTAGCCTGAAGAAATTATCTCTCAATGAAAGGTTAGCCAAACCTTTTTACAAATAATAAACACAGTGAAAATTTGGATTTCTCGCTATTTTATTTAAAATTCAAATTACGTGATCGTAAGTTCGGAATTAATCGTTTATTGATTTATCGGTTGTCGTCTTATCAGTGACAATTTATCGTTATTCATTGAATATCGGGTATTGATGACAAGATTTTCGACATTGATTTAACAGTTATCATAATAATTTTCTCATTACTGGGCCCCCCTATGGACGGGAGCGTTCAGCACAGTCATTTACGCCAGCTGCCAGGGGTGACTGGGTGCTGTCGTGAGTCGCCATGGTTCACCGAGTCCACGGGCGCTGCCGGGACCGTCAGGTGGCAGAGCAGGGCCCGTGGAGTGTGCTGCCGGGACCGTCAGGTGGCAGAGCAGGGCCCGTGGAGTCTCCTCGTTCCCCAAGCCATTCATCAAGCTCATCATCAGCAGTCCGAGGCTCGTTAAAGGAAATATCAGTCTCTCAATTTCGAGGGCTTTCAAAAGCCGTCACTGAAGAGGGCTGAAAATCATTTTTCGCAAAAGACCGGAATTAATCTAGTTTATTTCAAACCTCGAAAAGGTCCATAAACAACGAACTGTAAGTCAAGATGTATAAAACTGTGCAAAACGAAAACACAGAATTGTAACTCCAGGCAAAGGTAAAGTTCACTTTCAGGAAAAAATTCATATGCCGTAGTACTGAAAAAAGTTATTTTTCCTAAAGAGATCTCGAAGCACCGAGATTATAATGCTAATTTCAAACCATTAGCATTTTTGAATAACGACGCCTGTGCATGAGCTGGAGGCGATGGAGGATAACGATGGAGGATAAGAGGAGTTGGAACTTCACGCTGTGGCAAAAATATCTCAACTATACAATGAAAGTGAAAAAAATTCTGATTCAATGATTTCTTTACACAAGTTTCAAATACTCCTCTCCATTTAAGTCTTTTTTATAACCACGATTGTCCTCGGCTGCTCGTCTGATTTTTGTATAAATGTGCATAAATACTACGCATTGTCTTCAGGACTCACTCTGTTTGTAAAACAAAGTTCCAAATTTACAATAGCTTTTTAGTTCCAGCGGACTTTCTGTTCACTAAAGTCATTGGTGACAATATTGGGATATTTTCGTTCTACAAGTCAGCAGATGCTGCCCAGTTTCATATCATCCCGAGAATGCTTCCCATTGTTTGCTACTTCATGGTTTATATTGTTACTATTTGCTGTTTTCTTATACAAATACGTACACAACATGAAAATAGCTTATATTTAGTATTTACACCGAATTTTAAGAATGCTCTAAAAAAAATATGTACTGCACCATGTTAAGTCTTTCAATGTCCCAAATGAAAGGATCTCAATGCATATAAAAACAGTAGTCAATACGATCTCTCAAATTGAATATTGAACTTTCATTCAGCCAAAACTCTTCGGTTACGAGGTCGTAAAATTACGGACATTTATAAGTTAGTGAAATTTTTTTATTTCTAATTAAGGAAGTAGTTATAAATTTAATTATTACAGACTATGGATTTGAATAATAAAGATCAGAAAAGAAGATGAATACATTCGAGAAGCAGGCAGGATAAATTCAATATTGTTAAATTAATTTGAAAAATTGCTGAATTTAGTCAGGCTCAAATTTGAAGTTATGTTACTGAGCTGCACGACCGTCCTGAATTCAGATGAGATCAACGCAGGATCTTAAGCTCATGAAGAGCACAAGTAAAAATTTTGCTGCACTTCAGAGGCATTTATGAATATGAAATTGTTCTGCATATTTAATAAACGAAAATAATATAATTTTCTTCTTATCGTTAACTTTCTTAATAAAAATATTACTACCAAACCAAAATTACGGGGAAGAATCGATTTGAAGGTACGACGGCTAATTTTATAAAGTAACTTTATTCTGCTAGAAGGTCGATAAATTCGTGTGAATGCAATGATCATTATACCTCCAAATTTTGAATCGCGATACAAGCTAACCAATATCAGGGGCCAACCTTGTAAACAAACTTATGTCAATGAGTGTGCACTTAATGAATTGGACTCGGTGGAATTTTCATAAAAGCCGACACCTCCGAAGTGACCATTGGGAGGGAATATTTTAGGATTTATCTTCATGTCCGGGAGGAAGTTCTACAGTTGCCGTAAGCACACTGCAGAATAGTAATATTAGATTCGTGGGCCACATCGCTCCTACGAAAATCAGGCTATTCGTAAATAGCAGTATAATCTGAACTGAGATGGCTTGTTTTACCGCAAGAGGATAAATGACGGGAGATTCCGGCATTCTCCGCGGAATTGACTAGGGTTAAGTAAGTTCGAAACGTGTAGTGAATGTGCTCTATATTTTGTGCTATAGAGCAGTTGAACAAGTTGACGTTTCTGAAAAAACTATTATTCTATCATAAATTAGGACGCGCCTCAACCAAGTGAAAATCAAGTTGGAACCTGACATCTAGTAGTCGATTCGATGGTAATGTTCCCACAAACTTGAAACTTTTTAATTTCATTGGTTGAATCCTATTGCAGTTTCGATATATTTCTCTTCTGAACAACTAAGTAGTAAAATTTAAATTAGGAATTTGAGACGGCACAAAATGTGACTGCAGCTAAGCTCTAAAATGCTTACATGCGTTGCGTAACAAATACTTTACTCTGTAATATATTTGCCTTTGAAAAATGAATTTTGTTACCAGAGAGTAAACTTGCCCAAACCACTGACGCGCTGGTCATGGACGGTTGGGACAGTGAATTGGCAGCGGTTCTACATTTACAGGCTTTGGCTAATAGTTCAGTACTGGGGTGGCTAGAGATACACATGCATATTTAATTGAAAATTATGTTTTCTCTTCATAATTGAAGCTCATAATTTGTTTTGTGTAGTTTATTTATTGTCTTATATTGATACTGGAGCAATACAATCATTAGCTCTCAAGAAAGGCGGATTTAAAGTTATTGCAGGATCTTAAAAAAACTATTGTTTTTTTCCTCGAGTTGAGCAGTCTCAAATTCACGAGCAGCCTACGTTTTCTTTTGTGCCTTTTGAGATTCCTCGTTGTACATTTGTGGTGTGAGACTTTTAATTTAGCGGTAGTAATGTGTGTTTCCTTCATCAGTTTTGGGGTCTGAAACTTATTTGGTGAGTGAGACTTTTAATTTAGCGGTAGTAAAGTGTATTTCCTTCGTCAGTTTTGTTATTCTGGAGCTACAATTTTGAGGATTCTTTAGTAGACAAGGATATGCAGTAACTTATTGGCTTAACACTTCTATAGTATAACATTTATTTGTGAATCCTTTCTGTTTAATTAAAATAATCGATGTTCATGATTACACTTGTATTTTCTATCAATTTGAAAAGATCACTCACCAAAGTTTAACATAAGAACGCTAGTTTTTAAGTAGTACTGCTGTCAACTAGTAGTTACGGTCATTAGGGGACAGAAACTACTTCGAAAAGTAAATTTCCTCAAAATTTTCCCATCCTCCTTAAGAGGCCAAGAAATTACATTTATACACCTTGCAATCTCCCAAATCGGTCAGTTCTGCACTGTTACATTAATGTACCGTGCCGTACTGTACAACTGTAGCGTATGCAGCAGGAGCTGCGCATTATAATAGAAGATAATACCGACGTTCCTGGTACATATTGCTATATCGAGTCCAGTAAACCACTGTTCCACATTCGTCCCGGCATAGAGCGGGGTCAACTGTGTTACCACCGTCAGATATCACAAAAGTAATTTGTGACATAAGGTGCAGATAGAGCGATTAGTGCGTGCAGTATGTCTTGGAAAAGTAGGCCTAGGAGCGCACCATACCTGAGGCAGTAGTCGGTGGTGCGGTGCTAGAGCCTGAGGCGCGCAGAAGGGTAGTGCGAGTCAGCTGGAAGTGAGGGAGCACAGAAAGGAGCTCGACATGTGCTCAGCACCCAATTAAAAAATCATTCCAACGGTGACCACGAAGAAACCGGAAACGCGGAGAGCGCAACAGAGATGAACGAGAGTTTACTGTGTTATGTGCCTCGTCGTTAGCCGCTAGTTATATCACATTGAAATCTTTATTCAAATAAGAAAATTACCTACAAAGACAGAGTTTGTTATCTATTGGAAGTGATAGGGACCACAAGCAGAAAACTCCCTATCAAGCAGAAAAAAGCAGAAACTCCCAATCAGAAGCATTGGGCAGAGTTCATAAATTATTCCTAAATGTCATAAGAATGCCAACGTCTCGGTGTCAATACACATGAGGCTCTTTTCCTTGATAACTTAGCCTGCTAATCTGGACCATCCTGTGCTCATGCTTACGTCATACTAGTACTCAGAAATTGAAATTGAAGTCTGAGGTTTGCAATTGACACAATTCGAAATGCGCTTTGAGTGAGCTGGCACACGTGATGAGCTGACCACTGACGAACTTGGGACAGTCTTTGTCACTTGACTCTTGAATCAAAACGAACTTATTTTTTCTTGTATTTCATAAAAAAAGCTAAAAATTTCATAAAAACTTTTCGATTCATAACTATTATATTCTTCAAATTCATTTCGCTACACTTGCACTGTTGGTAATATTAAATAGAAAACGGACATGACCGGTTTCTTTCTAAGACGCTTTTTTGGCCATCTGATTATAAGCTGAATAAATGACTTCATGTCGCACTGTTCGTTGTTGTTTTTCTTAGCCAGTTGTGCCCCACATCTACCACCTCACTCACGCTATTGAAATGCACTAACACTAAGACCATTAGCCGGCCTTAAAAGCTAGCGAATTTAAAGTCCCGCAATCACGCTTTTTAATCTGATTTTCAGCTGATAATTGACGGCTGTACGATCCAATCTATTATGCGCAAAGCTAAAGTAGACATACGGGAGGAGTGAAATAGTCATAACTGAACACTAGACAAACAAGCGTTGGACGTTCCCAGACGCCCCGGAATCCACCATATGTTAGCGCGCCAAGCTGCGCTGGTGTAAAGGGAACGTACACCTCGTGTAAGTGTTTATCTCCTTTAACTATGAACACAAGTGTAGGCTGATGTGTACGTGTTCTGACGGTGCCTGAATGAAACCCACGAATGGGAGAAGGCAGTGTTGCCGACAGAACAGAAACTTATGGAAGTGAGGGTGCTTCTACCTAAATTTATATTGTACTTATATTGTAAATACTTTTATGAATTTTTCTCAAGAAAAACTCCAAACTTCACTACTTGAAGTAGTTATAACTCAAACTTAGGAAATTTCATCGATCATGCCGAGGGTAATCGAAAAAGCTGGATATTATGGTCCAGGGCTAGGAGTCGGCCTAGTTGGTAACGAATGGGAGGAGGGTTAAGCCGTGACGTCACCTGAGGGGGCTCCGGACTACGAGCGCCATCTCGCGCCAGTCGCCCTAAGTCCGTGGTGTCTCAAACAGCTGTGTTCTGCCTTGTGCTCCAAGCTGGACCCGCGCTCATCACATCCGATTCCTATCATTTTTGACTTGGTGGCGTAACATAGAATTCATCCTTAATAAAAAAAATTTCGCATATTATTTTCTATGTAAATTGGAACCTGTCTGCCATAAGTGACACATTTTTTCCATTTCATGTGATTTTGACAGAGGTATGGAGCGGAGCCCCAAACTGCCTGTTGCATCTCTCTTCACCGGACAGATGGTAATCTCCTTCTTATCCAGGATTTTACATGGCTTTCTAACTTCATTTGACTGACTTTCTTAATCGTTGCTCATTTACAACGCTCATCTATTTATATTAAAAAGCTATTCACTGCTGCGACGTGTATTGCAAAACCTATTGCTCTGGTTTTCCTCTCTTGTTGGCTGATGCGCTAGCTTGACTTTTCAAGGACATGAAGGGAAATTGAAGCATGCTTTAATTTGCTCTATAAAATATCAGTGCATTAATATGAATATTTAAGATCTGCAAATTTCTAACGAAATGGCGATTTCACGTTAGAATGACAACCGTCTCCTTAGATTGAAGACTATTACCATACAGATGGATTGGTCCTTAGCTAAGTTCATTAGTACTTCAGATTCATACTATTGAAACAGAGAAATTGCTTATATTTTCTAACGCTATTTGTGGGCTTCTTCCCGCAATTACATGATATCATTGAAATTTTTCGGCTTTACCAGAAATATTTAATTGTTTTCTGCTGAAATTACTGCAGACGTTGCCGCCAATGCCCGTCAGCGCTCACGAATGCGACACTCTAAAGTCTAGTAGCGGCACCTTGGTGAACAGCAGGTGGTCGGCTCTAGGGGCGAGGAGGGTTGAAGTGCATGTTGGCACGTTACTAATAGCCCCATGTATTTTTTCTCGTTTTGAACATGAACAGAACATGAAAACTTGGGAGTCCAAATGAGAATAGCACTTGGAAGTCAAACTAGGCTAGGGGTCCTAGATACGTAACACTCGACGGCTTAGCAGGCAGCGCTTGGCTTGTGATGTGGTGCCAGGTGCCATGCCCAGCGTGCGGCTGTTGCAAAGGGGGTCACAAAGGGCTTCTCTCGGGGAAGGAAGATCAAATTCATTTCTAATTTTGCATTGCCAACATTTGGCCTGTCAGTCGGTCAGAAGCATTTAAAAATCAATTTGTTGCATTGTATGTCAACTCGTTAAATAAAAAAAATTACCTTGCCTTTTCCTTTCTGATGTACAAAATATAGCTGCAGCAGCGAGATGTCGAAAAGTGAGTGTAAGCATCCGGGTTCTTTGAAAAAGATCATGTTAATTATTTTGTCTCTTTTTCGAAAAAATTTAGTAACGTGGCGATTCAAAAAATAATGCCATTACCTTTGCTGTTTCCCATTTTTTGCCGATACCGATGCCAATTCTTTATTATGTAGAATTTTTGCTTGCTCTCTCAGTATAAATATTGAAGTTTTGAATGTTTTTTAGAGATTTAACCGGTCATTGACAAGTAACATTAACTTTATTGATCCTATACAACAGGAAGCTGCTATCCTTGATTGATGCCATTTTCAAATCATTGTAATATTGAGGGAAATGAAATATGTTGAGGGCCAGTAAAGTTATAAAGTGTTTCAGTGATACAACAAGGGAAATTCTACAGCTTTTCAGTCAGTATTGATCTTCATGTACGCTTGTGCAATGTTAATAATGAGTACACTTAGAGAAAATGATTCCACCATCACCGTAACGTCAACTGTAACCCTGATCTATGACGTCATCAGTCCGTCACCGTGACTGCCCAATCAGAATTGCCAGAACGTGAGTGAACACTGACAAGTAACGCGCATGTGCTCTAAAACAACCGATTGTTTATCGCCCGAACTTGAAAAAATTACACCTGCTTACAAAAATAATAGTTTTTGTCTGAGGCAGGAATGTGAAAATGTGGTTGTGACTAATCTAGGTGTCCTAAATTCAAATTTATAAATAGTTTTGCTCTATCAACTCTAGTTTTTTGGCTTTTAAATAGTCTCATCTTAGTATATCACAGTATATACGTGCTTATTTCAACAGTTGCGGCAGCTTATTACAGATAAAACAGGGGAGAAAAAGAACATTGAGGGACTAAACATACTTGGATGACACAACATACACAGTTCATAGTACCGCAGACAGAAGTGCGTTTTCTTAGACGACCTGCTGGTGCATTACGCCTCCGGAGCGGCACGCAGGAGCATCCAGCGGCAGTCCCCCACCATGCCGGGGCTCCACTTGCCTTGGTCGTTGCTCTCCATCTTCGGAGTGGTGGAATCTTTCTCCGCGCTCATCACTCACTGCTATATATAATGTAGTGCTATCACTTACATTTATTGCACAATAACTAGAAAAGAAGGCGCAAGTCACACAATATTAGAAATTAACCCTGAATACATATACACCTTTATGTACAGTATGTGTACAAAATGTACAGTATGCATATGCAAAAATTAGAGGTGATAAGTAAAAATGATTCCAAATCTGAATTCAGCATCCCTAAATTAGGTAAAACAGCTATTTTTGTGCATGCCTCAATTTCTTTGTAAACCAGTGTTATTTCATCAATAAATACGCTCACTCAAAACTACATGCAAGTGCTCCTGTAGTATTTAATTAATATTGTCTAGCACGTTAATGAACACAGAAACAGTCTTCATTGATAAGATTAAATCTTAAAAAATATGTGTACTGGGTGTTCAGGAAAACTATCACAGTTTCTTCTGGGGAAAGAGAAGGTGCTTGGCAGTGTCAAAAATGAATTTATTGAAAATAAATTTCACTAACGCAGATATTTCAATAATATCGTCAAATTTTTCATCCACGCCCCATACGTTGAGTTCAGATCCGTGGAGTAAGGAGATAAAACATTAGGCCTGGGAGAAGTTGAATTAATTTTTCGTCAACCTCTTCTCACCTTTCCCAGAGTGGAGAGAGCCAAATCCTGCTGCTATGCCTATGGTCCATGATAGGCAACCCTTGTTGTCCAGGAAAATCCAGCGTTTAGCAGCTCCTCGCTGCCGTCTCACTTGAGCCTGAGACCTCTTGGGAAAAAATACGAAGACGTTACATCACCCTCACTAGAGACACACCTGAAAAAACATGAGATGTTGAAGAAATTTGGTGGGCATAACACGAGGTATATGCTCTGAACTGTAAGCTAGTCATATTTTATTCTGAGTGTTGTGTTTTCGATCCTTATAAGAGTTTTTCGCATCAGAAAAGGAGCATATTATCTCTGGTTCAGCAAGATGTTTCACTTTTTTCCAGAGTTTCTTTGCCTCTGTCAGATAATTTTCTCGGTCCTCTTCTGTAAGCAGTTGACCTTTGCGATTCTTCTATGAGTAGAAACGAATGTTTTCTTTGAGTGCTAGTGTCATGGTTGATGGCGGAATACTCAATTTACGCGCCAAAGCCCGCATTCCGGCGCTAGGGTTCTCTTGCACTTTTTCTGCAGATGGTCGATGAATTCTACATCTCTAAGGACGCAATCAGAATGTTCTTTTTTTGCTCCTTCCTACTAGTCTTTTTTTCGGGGTTCCAATTGAAATTCTCCAGTTGATGCCTGATTGTTTCTACGGTGTTCAAAGAGCACTGAACAGCATCCCTAATTCCATTATTTTAAAGACCGACGCGGATCACCAGGATCCGTGTTAACACGTTATTCTGTTTATGATCGAGTATTCGCCATTTACACCCGATTAGGCATGAGATACAAGAAGACTGCCTTATCTACATCCAACATTCTCTTGAGAACGTCAAGAGAAACATCGGCATTTATGTTCTGCGCAACATTCCGCGCAGCATCACACCGGCGCTGGACCACTTGAGATCCGAAAGCCACGTCTGCTCGAGTCGAGGAGCGCGGGATGTGAAGCTGATAGTAAGCGGCAACGGCGATGCCTTCGTTGTAGGCAGTCCAGCGGAATTTTGAATGTCGCGTTCAACCGTGTGGCTTGCCCTTCTTTATTGATATTTCCTTTTCTTTTACTTCCTCGTCTGGTTACGATAGAGTCCATAACACTTCTCTTACAATTTCAATTTGTTCATACTCGTTGCCATCACGTACATGAATGAACTAGGAACAAGCTTCTAAAAAATGGTGCTCATTATGAGTAACTCTCTCCAAAATAAAGAATTTATTTACTGTCAAATTCCTCCTATACACACTCCACTTACAAACAGGCGATACTAAGCTTCAACTTGAGTACATGCTTACATAAAATCAATGCTATTTTCGTTCTCAATAACATTGTACATTTAAAGTATAGTAGGAATTGGCTTCAACAATTTTTATCGTGTGCCGACGCAGATGTCGATTCATGCCAAAAAGTAGAGATTCTTGCCGATGCAGACGCTGTTCAATCGGCTCGTCACTAGACAAAATCAAATATTGTTTCATCAGATCTTCAGTACTGTATGGTGGGCCGTCTGCAATTAATTCATCTATTCCTTTTAATTAGTCACTATGGCTGCTCCACTTTTGCGGAAGTTGAAGTTTTCGTACGACGTAAGATTTCTAGTGTTCCCTTTCATTTCATTTGAGACATGATGTACTGCAACTGGCGAAGCTCACATCAAAGGCCTGTCATCTACTCTTCGGTAAATTTTCCATGTATTTTTCCTTTTTGCATCGTCGCAGATAAAGTTTCAATGTAAGGTTTTAACAATACTATAGCTTGAGGGTTTATACGGTAATGTGTTAATAAATTCTTATAAACGTAAATATAAACTGAAAAATCAACAATCTTCCCATAGTGTTGTTATCGGTGCTTCTCTACCACATCTTCAATAAATTACTTTTGAGAAACAGTCTTTCATGAGTAAAATTTCATAACGATGCCATCTCAACATAGAACAGTACAATAGGATCTACTTTACAATTTTTTGTTAAAATTACAACGCCTAGAGTATGCGCTGATAAATTGCTGTTCTCCGATAACGCGAACCAATGTCCCGTGCATTTGGTGTAGTGGCAGCCGCTTTCTACCCATTTCTATCACATTCCTGTTCATGTTAAAGGTCTTGAAGTTTTAGCTGCGTCTAATTTCTAAATATTCTATGGTAATATTCGTATCAGAAATTCCCATCATCAATTACAACTTCATCCGTTTTTGTAATTTCAAGTGGGGACAACGTTCATTGTCTTATTCAAGGTACCATCGACTGCCTGTGGGAGTGTAGTATCCTCAACAGTTTTTCCTGCTTTCAGTCTGATAGGCGAGCTGATGTCCTGCTCGTAACTAAGCTCCCCGGCAAAAAATTATTCACCTACTACTAATGTGGTGTAGGACCTCCAGGAGTACGAAAAATGGCGGTGATTCTGTAGGGCATTGAGTCTACAAGTATCCTAATGTACACCTAGTCAGTTTTAAACCTCTCTTGCATCAACTGATCTCGTAGTGCGACATCAGTACGTGGATGTTCTTCTCCACGTCTAACTTGTCGTTCTAGGTGGCCCTAAAAATTTTCTACTAGGTTTATATTTGGGGACATAGCTGGGCAATCTAAATGCCTGACGTATCCTGAATGACTGTCATGCCAATTATTGACATTTCTTGCACGATCCACCTAGTAGTTGTCATCCTGAAAGATAGGCAAAGGAACAAGCCTTTCTTCATTTAGCTATTGTACAAATGGCAAAACTTGGTCATCTATCAGCTCAATGTAGCCATGCTGGTACAGTTTGACGGATACCTCAACAAGACTCACTTCTGCGTAGTTGAAACAGGCCCAGTACATGCTATACCCTCCTCCTTGTGTCGCTCGTTGTATGTATACATGTTTCGTTGAAGACTTCACGAGCTCTCCATGAACACGACTGCAAGCATCGTTGCTATAGAGACAAAATCGTGTTTCATCTGACCACATGAACACTTCTGTACTCCTCTACAGTTCAATGTGTGTGTTCTTTGGCCTAATTTAAACGAATGGTCTTATGGGCTGAAGTTAACATCGCCCGTTTATAAGCCAATTTGGTCCATATATCCATTGCATGGCATTCCCTACGATGAGTTCGTTCAGAAACAGCAGTAGAAGGGGCATCATTAAAGTTTCGCGGTAGTTTCATCCTTACTGTAAAGTGATTTCGGTCAAAAATTTGATGCACACGGCAGCGGTTTGCACCGGTTAGAATTTTCTTCCGACCTCAATTTTCCCCTGAATTGTCGTATGTACTGGATTGTTTACATTGTCAGTGAACTTGCATAACAGTAGAGCATGAAACACCAGCAAATTCCGCTAATTCCCTCATCGGGTGTCCCTAAGTCCGACCAAGTGCAATAGCCCCTTTTTGTCATTCCGATACTTATTACTTTCGTCCCATCGTTGTGGAGCAACTAGAAACAAGTCTATATCTTGTCAGCTCTGAATAAAAAGTGATGTCTGTGCAGTGCTTGCATATAACAAAAACTTTGGTCACCGCTTTTAAAACTGACTGATGAACGTAGTAAATAACTGGAGATCGAAAAACAACAGACGTCGAATGTTTTGTCCAGGAGCGTATTTTGTGAACTGCAATGTTCGTTCTAACTTTGATGTATTTTTTTTAATTTTAATGATAATGTCTGTGTGAGCTGCAGGGGATAACCAATTTTCCTGTTGATCATTACCTGCGATCGGAATGATTCTAGAATTTACCTCTCGCAATCGTGTGACGTGATCTTAGGTTCGAGTACAAATATGAAAAAAAAAATCTTTAAAATTTGGCGAAATGTGCATTGTCTCTATTCCTAAAAACAAAGATAAAACTTAATAGCATTGACA
>VOMN01110104.1:0-24171 GCA_014899125.1 Orchestia grillus
GAGGCTGGCTTTTAACATACCGCCAGTTACCATGCACCCATGAGGACGCTGTGACTGTAACATTCAGACTGTCACGGCTGACTACACTGACCGTGTGAATGTACTGTTACCACCTGGGCAGCGGCCGTTAGCACGTTAAAGCTACCAATTGGAGTCTCAAGTCACTCCTGAGTGACAAGCTTCATTTGAGGCTGGCGTGTTGATTTAACAGTCTATTTCACGTCACTATTGACCCTAACATCAACCTCATTGGGGGCCAGCGATTGCTGTCTGTCTACATCTCATGTTATCTTTTATCTGTGACAACACCTGGTAAATAAAGTCACATGGCAATAACACTTTTTAATTGACATATTTATTTCTAAAGCTATTGCTTTATAGCAAAAGTTTGAACTTATTTTGATTTCTCAACACCGTTAACAAATTTCGACCAGTTTTACAGCTCCTTTGAAGCTACGTCGCGAAATTCACTGCTGAGTGCAAGTCACCAATGAATTATTAAAATGGAAATGATTTACGGTTGCTGTTGTAACACTTAATTGCCAATCATAATTAATTACGTCAACGCTAGAACGTAAATTCTACCTCAATTTGGTGAGTGTGACGTCCGACCATAACCTGTTTGCTTCCTGTCGGCCAGACACCAGCCGTTTTCACTCTGGAGGATGGCTTTCATCGTGATTGTCTCACTTGAATAAAGCTGATAACCAAGGTGGTAGTAAAAGCAGTTTTATGGACGCATGTCAATGAATGGAATATTGAATACAGACAATACACGATATCGGTGCGATAATGTTTATGAACAAGAACAAGTGTTTACCACACATTATGTCAGATAAGTTCGTTAAGTGAAAATAATGGGTCGATGATATAAGCCATAGAATTTTACGACCGTTCTTCCACTCATCTGCTGAATTTTTACTACTTTATACAGGAGCCACGTCTCTCTTTCTCGCTATGAATTCTATTTGATTATAAAACGTTATTTAAAAATAACTTATTTGCCCCGTTTTCATGTCTGTGATCTAATTTCGGTACGGCTTAGTAGTTAATTATTAAAAATGAAGTATGACGATGATAATTATAATATATATCTCACATTCTCTCGCCGAGCAATTCAATCCAGGCTCATTTTTTTGTCGCGGCTCCTAAAAGATTGCATAGATTTTTTCACATACTGTACATGTATCACACCGTTATTTGAATGTATGAAACCATAAACGCGTGTACACTTGTATATCAAGGGTGTAGAAGTGAATATACCACAAGCGTCATGACACATACTTTCTGAGCGTAAAGTTATGCATGATCCGGGAGCATATCGGTAGACTGAAATTGACGCCCTACTTGTCCTTCTTTTCCTTATGAAGCCATCTATGTTTCTTGCACGTAACATTAGCAGTAGTGGAAGGTAATGCAAGTTTATCACGTAAACTAAGGTCATGCATCACTCCGTAATGACAGATGTCAAGGCAACAGAAACACCAATCAATTAATCACCCAGGATCACCTCAGTAATTTCCACCCATAAAGGCACAGAACATTGCTGCTCGGGTTGTATGCTCCCCAGCTGCGACGCCCCAGCGCTTCCTCCCCACACCGCGCCGCTTCCTTCTCTAAAAGCACTGGTCACAATTCGTACCTCGGACGCACTGCTGCTTCTTTTTTTCCCGGGCAACTGCTTGGTAGGGTTTCTTCCCACAAAAGTTATGGGTCAGAACGAAGAAATATGTCTTCGTGAATTCTAAAAGTGCTGGAATATTTTTTTTCGTATACGAGTATGAGTTGTTATTCACTGGCTTCACATGAGGGTAGGAGCCTCTCTATTATTAAATGTTTGTACGAATTGAGAATCTTATTTTTTCAGGGCACGTATACTCTTAAAATAAAATTCAGTATGCAGCGACACCTTTCAATATGTATATGTACATTTCAAGCTCTATAAACAGCCATGTCAATCAAGTTTGGGCAAAATGACTGACTCTAGCTTCGGTTAAGGAAATTAAGAAACTAATTGAACTTTTTTTTGCCAAAATTTGAGTTTTAAAGTCCTCCATGATTGTAATTTTATACTAAGCACTTACATGGAAGACGCTTTCGATCTAAAGCGTCCCACAAACTAACGGTAATTTAAAGGCGCGAAAAAAACACTTATGATAAAGTACTTCAAACAAATGAATCGAAAGTGTCCACTTTGATTAGTTCTTACTTGACGTTTCGTTTTATGGTACACTTGACTTCAAAGTTATGATCTTAATTTAGTTAAAGATCATTAACTTTACCGCACCTCAGCAATAACGAGCGTGTTGCTTGGACTGAATGTACCGTTTGCACTATTCTATGAATGTACCTCTAAATACGATGCTCGACTAAATATATTGTTGTCTGAACCAAATGGCACAACGGAAAAGAATTTCCAGCAATATTCACTTATGTGTGCCAAGAGACGCGAGCTCTGAAGCTTAATTCATAATTGCGGTGACATTTGAAATCCCCGACAAGCTTGGGAGAAATTTTTAACTTTTTCAACCGTATTCGGCCACAAAAAAATTGATTTTTCATTTCCTATTGTTTTCATCGCTCATTTGTTACAACGAAGCTATTCTAAAATTTACGTTAGCCAATCTATGCCTTTAGAACTCAGCATTATCAATGAAAAAATTCTTCATTTCTTCCAACACTGCTGTAAATTAAGCATGCTACGAGCAGGAAAAGTCACACTTTCATTTTTATTAAATTTCATATTGAATTAAACCCATACGACTGTTTAAAAAATTCTGCAATTAAGCAGACGCAGTGCTTGCCTCCACCCCATCGAGCTTGCTCCCAGTCACACGCACGCTGCTGCGTTGACGCCTATGGCCTGCCATGCGCATCGCGGTCGTGGCACTCGCCGCCGCGCACACCACTTCGGTGCCTAATAAAGTCATCAATAAAGAACTGTACTTCATAAGGGCCTGTCAAGAGTAATTGATAATGATTAGGGGTTAGCTTCCCGTCGAACTTACGCCTTCAGATTAGGTAGGTAGCCGACGAGCTCCACACTGTATTTGCTGCACACACCTTCGCCCGTCGGCCTCCTATAACGGATTACCCAAACTTTCCTAGCGAAATGAACTCATCCTCTTAGGCAGTATTACGATCACAAATTATACCTTGTGAATTACGTAATTCGGATCTCGTTGCATAAAGTGTACTGCCTCTACCATTAGAGCATCATCTAAATATCTTGTTACATTTTTCTTGCACTTTAAACTACCTTACGGCCAAGAAATTACTGCTGTGGGCTCATTTAGTTTTAATATTCTACGTAATTCCCATCGTTGAGGTCCTTACGACATTCCTAAATTGTTCTTTTTATTTCAGCGAAAGAAAGTTCAGAGCACTCGTGAATATTAGCTCAGAACCATTATATTTTCGTGCTTTAATGAACATCATTTGTCTTTTCTACGAAACCCTGAATCTTCTTAACTACGAGTTCACTTCCTTCGTCGTCTTGCTGTCTGGAATACTTAATTCTTAGGATAGATATTCGAAATATTTTTACCTTCCATTTTACCTACGATTAACAACATCTTTCTTACGTAAATGTTGCGTTAACATCATTTCTGGTGAACATTACTCCGAAACTAAAGTTACCACTAAATTAATGAGCTAACAAACCGATCTGTCAACGGGATAGACTTGTGAGACTTTAGGTTTCTCCTCGGTCAATAACAAGCCACAAACTATAGACGATAGCGTTTGTATTTGGTCGTGAATTGGACCCAATCATCGCCGTGTAGCTGAGCTAAAGGAACGGGGCTGCAAACCACTTCTTTGTTAAAGGGTTTGCGTACGAGACGTAAATGTTAGCTGAAATGCCTCGGTCTCGAATTGTAGTTGAGATAACCGAAATGATCAAAGTTTTTAAATTTTCCACGAGCTAGGGGAAAAAACAAAATTTTCGTTTCCTTTTTCTAAAAAAATAAAATTGCTGAATATTAAATCATGCTCAACATTGGGAAAAAACGTGCGTTTACAGAGTAGCGAGATGGAATTCTAACAGCAAAAAATTATTCATGAATTTGAAGTCTAACAGAAACGAAGTTAAGTTGCTGGATTGTCATAACTGCAGCCGTGCGCAAATAACTAACTTACTTCGAACATAGGTCCTACCATTTCAAATTTTACCAAATGTAATACAATCTTGGACAGTTTATGGAGGAATCTTGCTGCACCCGACTTCCTGGGACCAAGTTCTGGAGCCCGTGGGTTGGGGTTGGAGCCCGTGGGTTGGGGTTGGAGCCCGTGGGTTGGGGGTTGGAGCCCGTGGTGAATGGTCCGACTTTCTTCAGCATGAGGGAGAAAAAAATACAGAGATCCGTTAAGCCGTTTAATTTGCTGACGTGCAATCTTATTTCCACTGCAGAAGCGTGAACGAAATTGATTAAAGGTTTGCGGGTAAATTGAGGAATTACGTTTTTGTGCTGTGGCGGCAGCGGGGAAGGAAGAGTGGCAAGCCTCGCCGCGAGCTATCGACGCGTCAGGATTAGAGACACATACACGTCATGCAACTTACACGTCGTGTTACGTACATGTCGTGTGACGTGCACTTCTTGTAACGTGCACGTCATGCAACTTACGCATCATGCAACTTATATTTCCTAGATCTTGTATCATGTTTTATACACCACGCATCATACATCATAAATCATGCATTGTATGATACATCATGCATCATACATCGGGCCTCATGCATTATGCATCATGCGTCATACATCAAGCATTATACATCATGCATCCTACATCATGCATCATACATCATGCACCATCAATTATGCATCATGCATGATGCATCATACATCGTGAATCTTATTATACATTATACATCATTCATCATGCATAATACATCTGCATCATACATCATGCATCATACATCATGCATCATACATCATTCATCATACATTTGCATCATACATCTGCATCATACATCATACATCGTGAATCATGCATTATACATCATAAATCATGCATCATGCATCATACATCCTGCATCATACATCATTCATCATACATTTGCATCATACATCTACATCATGCATCACGCATCATGCATCATGCATCACGGCTGGTGCAACAAGGAGCTCACTCGTAGACTTCAAGCGAAGTCGGAGACCGAACTAACCTCCACAGCTCTGAAAAATGTCGGTCGAATGGCACTAATTAAACTTATCAAGTTACCTGAATGTTTCTCGTGAATAGCAGCTCAATCAACATGCACATTCATCCAAGCTTGAAGAAATATTCCTTTGATACAAACTAATGCACGTCAATATATCGCAATTTCATGCTGAGATACCGTAACAATTCTCAGCAAAATAACGACCATAACTTTTAATAATTGACAATATTCTTATTTCTACCTTCATAAGAAGGAAAAGCTTTGAAGTCAGCGAGGCGGTTCATTTTTGCATGATAACGATTAGCCGGCTCAAGATCCGCCTCTTTGCCGCAGCTATCAAGCTCGAGCTTTTTTTGGGCCATCAAGTAGTCGGGGCAATTGGAGTCCAAATCGCTGTAAGGGAAAGCAATCCATCAACAACTTGATGGAATAATCAGCTTGCGGCGCAGCGAGCTGTGTACAGTCTGCTCCAGCGTGCAGACCTGAGCAAAAGGAATCGAAATATGTTGACGAAAAGGCTTTTCATTCCTCTTTAATTTCAAACTGACCCGTGCAAAAATACCAGCACAAAGAGACTGCTGCATTTTACCTTTTCTACTCGATATTTGAGGAGAAAAATAAAACTAAAGAATCATCGTGAAACATTTTATCGACAAATTGTCAACAAATATCAGAAAAGTCGATGACATGTTGACTTCTCCTATCAGCAGACACAGCTTGTGGAGGGCCCTGCGTCGTTTCTTTGTCCCGCCTTGGTTGAGCAAACCTACGCTTTAAAATTCAGTCATTTGCATGAAATTCGATGAAATAATCGGCGTAGCTGTACTTACAGGGTTTTCATGCGGTGGTCTTCTTCGCTCGCATGCAAAAGCGCCCACGGTTTCCGTACTACGAAGCCGGATGTTCGCCCCATTCGCGGCCATGTTAACATTACCATTGCGGTCATAATAGGCAGCTAAGGGTAACGCAGCCAATTTCTGTGATCATTGCCACAAGATGACTGAATTTGTCGACTGCAAGGGTACTGGAACATATCATATTCGCACGGTGATTAGCGGGAACACGACTGATTATTGAAGCCCCGTGAGGACCGTAACATACCCATTCGTATGATGATTAGAGGAAAATGACTGAATATGGAGACTTCAAGGGTAATATAACGCATGTAATTCTCGAGCCAATTATCAGGAGATTATAGGGCATTGAGAGTTCATGTGTTCTATAATATGTGTTATTCGTACGATGATTAGCAGACGATTACAGCAACATCTAGCGCCAGCTACATTTGCAAAGTTACCTTAAGCAGATAGTGTTGGATAATTGATGCACACTGCACGTTCTTTATGGAATTTTTTGGCATTCGTTGGAAATTCCTTCATGTGCCATTATTATTCACCGTGTAATTGTCCGATAATTTTGCGCTCTAAAGTATAAAGCTTATACCTAAGATAAAAGCAATCTTTGCTTTGAACTTCTTCAAAAGTGATAGACGTGAATTTCAAGTTAGACAGATCAAAAGAATGAGACGGAATCTTTCTCCTGTCTTTTCGTACCGAGGGATTAAAATTTTCATTTTTTGCGTCAACTTTATTGGAGTTAAAGCTCATATTTGAACAATTACTATCGGTGGAGACACTATGGTAATAAATACGTCAGAATTTAATGGAGGCACAACAAAAAAAATTAAAAAAACTAACTTTATCTGTCGAGTCCTGGATATTTATTTATCCTGCTCAACACAGCAGCTTTCCTATGAAACATTACAGTTGTAGACTTTTGTTTTCATCAGTAGCTACTCTCAGTTCCTGAAGGGAGAACAACTCAAAAATTAGTTTATAAAAAATGTATGCTTTTATGACGGCGGTTTTTACGACATCACAATGGTACCGCACTGCGCAGAATTGCCAATCAAAAATACGGGATGAGACAAACAGGCTCTGAATGCTAAATTAATCAAGCAAACCTTAATACAACGACAAACTATATGGCCTCTCAGATGCCTCGCTGCAGTTCAGAAGTTTCTTAGCTCGATTATGTTGTACGGCGCACTTATGGTCCCTGTTTGTGTTCAGTGCGTCATCTGAATCAGCTAGAATAATGTAATGCTGACTGGGCATTGTGTTGCCAGCATCGCGTCCCATGTAAATATCTCAAATCAAGCGCATAAATTCAGAAATTATGTGCACATCAACATAGAACAAAATTTTTTTTCATCGAGTTTAAAAAATCAAGCAAAGAGTTTGAAATCTTGCATAACTTTCATTCTGGCAAGCCAAAGAATACTGAATAAAATCAACGTTATTTTCACGGATATTGAATCCTGGCCGACAATAAATTTGAAGAGCTGAAGCTCTAAAGAAAACGGCGAAACCTCACGCAAGCTTGCGCTGTCTCTCCATTTCCTCTTCAAACTCCGGTGCAATAAATTTTGATGGCCGTCATGCTCGAAATAAAGTCATTTGACTGGCGGACAGTCTCGTAAGTGGCGTGTTGTGGCCAGTCATCGCTCCTTCAAAGAGTTGGTTTCACATTCGTGCTTCACCAGACCTTGTCTTTACCTCCATTATTCAAAAGCTCTCTTCATATGTTGATTGCATTTGCTGCTGACCACATTTACTGAATGCTGTCAGCAAATTTCTCAGGTCCAAAAGTTGCACCTGAGTCTCTCAGAAAATTTTCTCTACCTGTAATTCTGCACCCTCGCAGACGATCGCCGTGTTGGTTTTGATTGGACAGGTAGAAATATTTCACACACTATAGCTTTGCAGCACTAGGTTATGTATTTCGGAAAACGATTTACTTATAAATACGTTACAACAACTAATAACCATATGTGATACTAAACTTTATTCATGTGCCGTCTCTTTAGATAATCGGTATGTTTTTGACGATGTGAGTAGTTTTGCAATTGTATAATGAAATAATTCAATGAGATAAAAAACACTGTAAGTTTTGTAAATTAATTCATTATAAGCTGATTTAATCTGTTGGCCCGTAACAATTGATTAATTCATTCACTCAGGGATCTCAGATTTCATGAAGTTTTTATTCTACGTTCATAGCAAGCATTTTATCATGAAACAGTCGTACATAAGTACATAATGAGATTTTGTCAAATAAAATTTTATTTTGAGAACAGTTTATAGAAAGCAAATCTTGCAGATCGAACGACCGAATGAAACGATTCCTTATAAATCTACCAACATTTCATATGAGTCCACGTAGCTATTTTGTTTACGCTTGTAATGTCTTTCTTTGTTCTTCTCCACAAATCTTCAGTGTTCAGTATAATTTTTCAAATTTGAACTTTCAATTGCATGGTTCAGGCACAAAATTTTGCTCATCTCAGAAGCGTAAGTAAAGAGAAAAATTAAGGTAGCCAAACTTTGTCCGGAGGTTAAAAAAAACTGGAAGCTTGAACTTACCGGAAGTTGCACAAATTTATCAGTTATCACATCAGAAAAAAACTGAAAAGGATATAGCGTTGATCCTAAAATTGTATAATATATAAATGGTTGCATAGACAAGTTGCTACATCAGTGAAAAATCCTTCGTTTGTATTAGTTCTTGTGCAACGGAAATTTCACGTCAACATTCAGGTTTTTCCTCAAGAAAAAGTCCGAATTAACGAGGTAAAGTGTATCGTACCATCAACCCGCTTGTGGTGCGTGAGCTCTTACGGCTGGCACATGATATCATTAGGGCACATTAGGACGAGCTTGGCCCGACAAATGTTATACCTCGGCTTGTATTAAGCTTGACTGTGATGGGACAAGCCCCTAACTTGAGGAAATGTGCTTCCGCTCAGTGCTGCGCTTCTAATGGAGTCCTTGCCATGATAAATAAGCCGCACTTCGCCGGCGCGTTCGCCGACCATCCCGTGTCACCTTCTGCGCTGTCGCAGCGCTCGTCTGAGACAAATAATACGTCCGATTGCTCTTCTGTCATCGTACGACCAAAACTCGTCTGAAACCTTATCGACCAATCCCAGGACACAAGATTTTTTGTGTTCTACGAATAACACTGGAAAGTGTTAACTATCGCTCTTTTTGCCACACTTCCTCTATCTCCACATTTGTTCCTGTTTCTTCCCATGTGTGTCAGAGTCGGTGGTAAAAGATTCATACGAACAGCACACTCCAGACTTACGCAAAAGCTCTATTTCGAAAATATCCCTTCTGTTTCAAACCTGTCCCTTCCTCGTAGATTTGCTCCTCTCTCTCTACGTACACTTCAAGTACCTGACACTATAACACGGGAGTTACATACTTCCTGCCACCCATAGCAGGACGTGCTTCTACCACGAATTTGTGTGAGCGTAAAGCCGTAAACGAACATCCAAACACTAGTCGAGCCTGATTCCCTCTTTACTCATCGTTACGCTAATTCTGCTTTATCCTGCTTTATCTGCTTTAAAGGTTTATTTCTCTACATAAAGTTCCATAATGTTACAATGCCTGTATCAAAATCAAGTTTCCTACGAAAACACCTACTCCGCTTTACTTAATATTCGTTCCATTGCGTTCCCTCCCAAGTCTTTGCTTTTGCTTACTGCTTAGGAACTTAATGACAGTATTTTTCCCATAAACAAGTTCTTTCTATCACAAGGTTGGAAGCTTAAAACTGTTTTTAAGTTTTTAACCAGAGTAGTTACGCGTCGCAATATCATACCAAGTTCCTGAGCATATACAATATTAATTAATCCTATTTCTCTAAGGATGAGCCAAATTTCATATTTGTCTCACTTTCCATAGGATTTATTCCTGTCGTCAAAAAATCCCTCAATCGGAATATGTAACTTCTCAAGATCCGTAATATTTTGTGCCTGTCGAGATCTTCCAGTAGACCGCCACTACAATTTAAAGAAAGATGGTGATTTAGATATGTAAATATGTGAATATAACTACATCTGTTACATTCCAACTGAGATAACCAGCATCACGCAGTCGTACTATTTAGGCCGTACAAAAAATAGCTCTAAACATTTAACGTAATCCACAGCTGTGGCGGACAGGCGGCTGTTTTTACAAAAGGCGTACCGTGGATGCGATGCGTCGCGCTGCCTCATTTTTGTCAGTCACGGTCTTCGAGTTGTCATTTCGTATCAGTCGGTATTGCACTTTACGAGATGAGATAAAAATACACTTGTTGTGTAGGAATAGGATATGGACATTGCAGGCTTATGAAAATGCTTGAAAATTCGAAGGTTTTGCCTACTTACGTTTCGCAATACCTTTGTGTAAAGGGTGAGTCATATACAAGGAACTCTTTTCAATTTACTGCATTTGGTACCATGATGGCCCATTTCATATTTTGAATATTTTAAATATGGCTTTGAAATTTTAACCCATACAAATGTCGAAATAGATAATCATGGTGCTAAATGCAGTGAATTAAAAAAAGGTTCTTTTTTTATCACTCCTTCGGTACAATCTTCAATACTTGAATGCTGCTACCTCACGTATGAATTTAATGGCATGGAAGATTTCTTTTACGTTAAAGCATAGGAGGAAAATCATTATATATCTGATATTTTCCGTGAGTAGTTTGCCTCTTGACATCACAGTGCCTATTTCATAGTCTACGAAAATTCAAATTATGATTCCGCAGTAAAAAAACTCCATCCAACTCCTTTAATCTATGCACAATTTTCCTATAATTAGCTGTTTTTTCCATTTTAGCATTAAATACTTGCTTTTCAAGTCTCTGAAACAGCAAAATATGGCTTTGATCTAGATTACATTTGTTGTGGAATTACAAACATTTTAAAAATAATTGGATACTCCACAAGTTTATCAAATATGTGTTGTGTATATAGACTTTCGTGTTTAGTTTTTATTATTTTATACTTAGTTCAATATTTAAACGTGCGATCAATGACCCATGCATTTAAATTGGGGACTCGACTACGAATAGTGTGACCCTTAAATACAGGGTCAGGCAAAATGATTTGATACATTTTTAGGTTTAATAAAATGCAAATGAAGTAAAGAAACAATAAAGTGTTTTTATTTTTGTAAAGTTCATATAATGCTATTTTGTTTCATTATGTTTTATAAATTAAATCAGTCAAATGGGATCCATTATTATCCACACACTGTCGAAGGCGTTCACGAAAATTGTCTATAACTCGGCGGGTCATTTCAAGTGGAATGACAGTAATTTCTTGACGAATTGTATCTTTAAGTTGTTCAATAGCTCAAGGGTGATTAACGTATACCTGTAAACAAAATACTATTATATGTAATTTTCAAAAATATAAACACTTTTTTGTTTTTTTCCTTTATTTGCCTTATATTTAACCTACATATGTGTCAGATCATTTTGCCTGACCTTGTAGAACGCACTTGTCTTGCAGGCTGGTAAAATAATCTTTTTCGGACCCAACACTTCATGAATTGTTCATCTACTTACGAAGCGTTTAATAACCGTCTTGTGATTTTGTTTCAGGTTTGGTTCCAAAATCGTCGAGCGAAGTGGCGCAAGAAAGAGCAGACCCGCAAAGGGCCCGGACGCCCCGCCCACAACGCGCACCCGCAGACGTGTTCGGGGGAACCCATTCCCCCAGACGAGCTCGCCAGGAGGGAGCAGCACCGAAAGGAGAAGAGGATTCAGAAGCAGCTCGAGCGACAGCAAAGGAAGCTTGCACTCAAAGGCGTCCATGTCTCCATTGAACAGTTGCGCAAAGAATACCGAGCCAGCGGTAAGCCAGAACGAGAGATCGATGTGGTGGGCGATGGTCCGGACGACGATTCTGATGAGGGCAGTAGTCGTGATGAGAGGCGTTTTAACTCGAGGCTGGATGCTCCTCCAAGTGATATTTCTGCGTCTTCCCCAAACAGTCACTCTTCTCCACGCCCCACTACTCCTCCGAGTCCCGTTAGCCCTCCTCCCAAGCGCCCCCGCCCCTCTGCCTTTACCATCGCATCCCTCTTGTCCCTCACAGATCATCCTGTGTCTCCGTCTCCTCAATCTTCTTCAATAGATTCCCCAGCGCGAGATAAAGGATCGCAATCCACTCCTCCGCCCAATTCTCCTCCTTCCTTAAAAACTTCCGTCCATTCCCCAAGGAGAGCTTCCCCAACGTCCAGCCCCAACCCCAGTCCTCCATCATCTCCGTCCTTGAGGGGTGGTCACTCAGGAGGAAGAAATTCCTCCATGGAGGGAAGGTTAAGCCCTACACTTTTGTCTAATGTGGGATGAAAGACCTGTAATGCTGTAGAAATATATATTATACACTCTTTGCCAATGGATATAATATTTATTGTGTGTGAAGTCCGACCTTATCTTATTTTACAACGATGAGCAAAAAACAATTTCAAGGGAAATAGAGTTATTTCTTCTACTTGTGTTTGAATGTACAGACAACATTTTTTTCTTATGAGGTGGAGGTCTTCAAGTGCGTAACATTATGATTAAGCTTCGAGAAATTCATTTTCTGCTGTGTTCCGTGCGTTATGAAATTTTTCATAACGCAAAGAGATCACTGCTGCCTTGAATCATCTTGAATGGTCAGTATTTTCCTGAAGTTTCGTGAAATATTTTTCATGAAAAACGTCGCTAAAAAATGCGTATTATTTTTGCAATACTCTGTCCCCTGCACCAGTCACCGCAAATAACGCACGATCCCAAATCATGAGAATATTCCTCAAAACACGCGTTACCCTCAGCGTATCGTTGTTAGTCTATGGCTTCCATCAGTGAGTTTCCATCGTATGGCTTCCATCGTAGGAGACTCGTGAGCTGGTAATCTATAGGATGCTACTTGAATATTTAATACCATTTAATTTTTATTGTTCAACATATCTGTTTCAAACGACAATAAAGCAGGAGAAAATTTAGTAGAGAACTTAATTCTTGCCACGATACCTCTCCAAAACATCTCTCAAATCGTTTATCCCTGGCTCCCAATGTCCGTTTCTTCCCTTATTTAACCTACTTGATTCACGATCTCTTGTTGGTCAGGCTTTGCTCGCGAGAGATTAACTTGAATTTTAATAGTATACACTTGTACAGGTAAAACGTAGAACCTATTGTCTTACGTGACGTTTCTGTAATATGGCTACCTCAGTTCATCCAAAAAGAAATTTCTAGAAGCATCACCCGAAAATTTTGAAACGAATTCCTCACGATGTGTCACGTAAGACTGGTAACAGGCTCTTCACGCGATCAGTCAATGTCTGAAGATAGCGCGGTAGGCACCCAAATCTGGGCATCCGATGCTAACTTTGCTCTCTATTCTGGAGTCAATCAGGTCTGCAGTGAAGAGGCTGTACAGTCCCTTGACTTCCGACTTGATTCTAGAATATGGAACAAAGTTAGCATTTAATGCCTATCATATTTGGGTGTCTCCCAACTCTGTCTTCAGACATTGATTGATCGTGTGATGGACCCGTCACGCAAACTAGGCTAAAAACTAGCTCACAGACTCACAATAGCCAGTCCTCTTCCTCGCCAACGATTGGTCGAGGCGTTGTGATAGTATCACTAGTTAACAGCCCTATTGTGACCGAGGAATTAACCAATCGTGAGCACCCAGCAGCTGGTCTTGTGATTGGCCAGCCTGTCGTTATCACGTCCCCAGATTTCTCCCTGGTTCCAAACTAAAATTCATTCTGGTTTACTGTTAAAAAATTGGTTCGATTCTTGGTTTTTAGTCTTTTATGTAAAGTATTTTTTAAATTTCTAAACGTGTAATAGAGGTCTTTGTGAAATTAATTTATCCGAAAATCGTTCATTGATGGTTTAAAATACTTACGTCACTACATTTTAATTAACTGTTTGTGAAATAATTTTCGTGCTTCAGGTATTAATTTTAGAAGGAATTCATCGATTACGTAGCGCTATTGTATTTGGTGTCGTACTTACTTATTTTTTACATGAATATTTCATAGGCATTATCTATTGAATCTCTCTCCCGAACTCGAAAGAGCATCGTAAATCCCTCTTAGTCCTGAACAGAGTTCATTCGGAACTATGTGATAGCGTCGAATATTTATGAAGCTTGAACAATTCTTTTTTACATTTAGACATTTTCAGAAAATATTTCGGATCTCTGAAGTACACATTTGACGAGAACATTTAAAATGCTCCACTCTACATTTAGAATTTCACTACGTACATTGTACGTTTTAAAACAAGTTTGTATTATATGGAACTTTTCAACAACAGAATATTGTTACATCGTAATACACTCACAAAATCGAAGTCTGGTTCGCTAATCTCGACCCTTTACCTGTGACTCGTGAGTGGTACGTTGGTTCAACTTTTACATTATTTCAAATTCATTTTACGGGCGTAAAATCCCTTTTCAACATCAAGTAACGAATGAGATGCGTAAAGCACTTGTTTCAGTACATCCATTCGTGTTTTCATTTATTCAAACAATTATTCTAATACGCAAGCCCCAAACAAAGGAAAATAGAAGAATATTATGATAAATAAATTCAAGCCGCATAGGGTCAAATTCAATAGAAATGGTGCCGCTCTAACAAGGCTCAGTTCAGCCCCATGGTTGGGGGCGGCCGGCGAGTTCGGTAGTCAGACGCCGGGGAAAAATCTTTACAGGTTCAAACATAATGCTAAAATTTCATCTCTTTTGTACCTGTATTTCCTCTGGCTTCTGTATGCAATTTTCCACAGATATCAAAAATCAACGTATGAAATGTTTTTACCATAATAGAAATGTGTGTCATTTTTTCCGCAACATTAAGCAACAAATTGAAGAAGGGATATACTTAAAAATAGAGGATTGAAAACGCTTCCATACTCAGCCGCACGTTTATGATAAAATGATCCCTTCAAGAAAAGGATAACAGGGCATCAGTTAGATGCAAGGGTGAACGACCCGTTCAGGTCTGAGTCAAAATCCGTTTATTGACACGAAATCCTCAATAGTTGGGTAAATTTCGATAGAGTGCTCAGAAACTTTAATTAACGGTGTCAATAAATAAAAAAATTAGATGTGGTACATTTCAAGGATTTCTTTGTACGCATTTCATTCGAGTGTCAGTCGTAGATAAAGAATTAAAGCTATTTCAGAATTGACTCGTAAAGACAAATTTTCAAAGTGAAATGCTTTAAATCCCTAAACTGAAAGTTGCACCTGCCACTGTAGAGCATGAACTCGAAGTATTTATTTTAAGAACGAATCGGAATTTTGTTTATTGCACGCTTTGGGATTTTAGTGGGGAATTCTTTCATCTTCTTTTGAAAATATATTTTGATTTTTTACTGTCGTCTGAATTTGTCAATATTTTATGTTTTGATAATGAATTGAGGTTTGAGTCTAGACAACTTTTACGTACCTGTACGTCTGAAGATTTTTATCGGAAAATAAGTGCGATGCTTATTTTTTTACGATCTTCAATGCTATATTTTGTTGTGGTACCAGATGCATTTGGTCATTTATTTGATGAGGAAATTTTCCTTGTTGGACAGATTTTAACAATAAATCTTCAGGGTATTTCCCAAATTTCAAGCTAATAATTTAAAAAAACAAGAATAAGTAAAATATTTACAAGTTTAAATAAATATTAACCAAAAAATTAAGGGTCTCCTTAGTTCAAGTTAAAATGATGGAGTTGAACATGCTGAGAAAATCCTCAATAGATATGAAGTTTTTAATGAACCTTGTAACAAGAACTCATTAGGCAATGAAGGGAGTCTCGGCCGTCTGGGACTCTAATGAAACTCACTGTATGACAGGCTGTTGAATCTTTTTGAGCTGTCTTTACCATCCTTATTTATTGTATTATATATGTAGTGTCAGAAAATTATTTCTATTGTAAAATATTGTACAAAATGATGGGCCTTCACCATGAGAAATTTCCGGTTGTTAAATGTAACTATTGTACATATCAATAACATATCAAGGAAGGTTTAAGAATACTTGTGTGTTTTACTCAACCCCTGCTTTGATAAAACGTGTGAACAAATTGTAGCACCACCATAACTTCTCTGTGCAAATTCAATGTCGATGCCGAGAAATAACTCTTCAATTTGTCGACATAGAGCGCAGGATCGTGACCCAGAGCTGGGTTATCTAAATTACGAACGACACGCGGTTGTAACGCCGACAACTTCACCCACATTGAAAACTGCTTTTCAAAACTTGACTTTGTGAAAGATGATTGCTTTAAAATTTATTGTCACATAAAAGCATGTTTTAGCATTAACAGATTTAAAGAGGATTCTTTCTTTAAATTTGACGACTTACGGAAACAATTTTTTACTTTTTCAAAATTAATCTAAAGGTAAGACTACGTTTACTCTTGGACATGCCTTGGAGTCGCACGTAAAACCCGTTTAAATCCATGGTTTTCGGGCTTAAATGAAATCCGATAAAAGTTATTATTGAAATCATGACATAATTTCTATATTTTGTCAAAGTGATATAAAAAGTTTCTCACGAATGTATATATAAATATTATACATATAAATTTTATCAAATACGTACATACTAATACAAATTTCCGCTCATCTTTTTTTGGTATCAAAATGACTGCATTAGTTTTCCGTTTGTACAACATGTTTCAGTTTTCAAGAGAGAAAAGTATTTGAGTTCATGTTGGAATCCCTCAAACGCATTTCGTCACAAAAATTAGGCGATTTTGAACGCGAGCAGGACAGCGCACACACTATGTACATCGTCAGAACTGTCTCAACAGATGACAACAAATATTCTTCCCATTTCTTATGTGAACTTGAGGCAAGACGTACAAACGTGCGAGTGATTATAATTCGTTGGCTTATAGCAGGAGCTAAAAAGCGTACACGTATTCATTTAATTTTCGATTGAGATCAGAAGTGATCGGTTTTTTTTTCTGGAACAAAAACTGGCCGAGTTGAATGCAGTCATAGAGGAGCAATTAGTTGCTGCCGCAGGACGTGCCCCCCCTCTCGATACTGGACTGAACACCTGCGCCGACATCACGTGCGTTCCGTGACTGCGTGCTTGTTGTTCCATTCAAAACATTCACTCAGAATTTCCACTGCATGAAAAGCTTCAAAAGCATTTTTATTATTTTTAAGCGTCATCGCCACAGACAGTCAGTTGAATATGAATCCGTAATTACTAAATAGTGTTAAATAATTTCATCGTTGTTTAACTGGCTGTTAATTCATATTTGTTATTTAAGTAGACATGATTGATATACATAATCGCTCAAAACAATGCCTATACATATACTGGGGCGTTCAGCTTGAAGTCTTAAAAATGTATGAAAAGAATTTAATGTGTGTAAGAATTATTACAACGATTAAATAATGTTAAGCGATTTAAAGCTGTTGATTGAAAATAGAGAATTTCTCTGGTTCTGGACACTTTTACGATATTTTCAAACACTCGTTAATGTGTATAAGTCCTTTTATGTGAGAGGCAACGCCCGTTTTGCAAGCGTGTTTTCTACTACAAGCAACGCCTCGTCCATCTCTTCCTACCAGTATTACAACTAATTTTACAGTAACTCCTTCAAGCAAGAAGTAATATTTTGATACAGCCACGTTGTAATACTACCAGCAATATTACAATAATGTTGTAATACTACCAGTAATATTACAATAATGTTGCAATACTCCCAGTATCACAACAAATTTTACAATAACTCCAAGCAAGAAGCAATATTTCCATACAGCGACGAACGGAAGAAGCTTTCAAATCAAACGTATACTTATTTCTATGCTCTCAATAAATATTAAAAGGAAAATAAGAAACGACATCTGCGTCAAACCAAACAGTGAGTCCTTTTGTTCTCGCCCCGAACTGAGAAGCAACATGCAAAACTGGGAAGCATTGTGTGAAGAACTGGTAGCAACAATTATGTACGGCGGACGCGGCACGGCCCACCGGCAGAGGCTGTGAAGACGTCCATCCTCATCACGAGAAGCACACGTGGCAGTCCACGAAAAGTTGGGGCAGAAATTAAAAAAAAATACTCTAATTATTTCGATAAAACACTCCTGTCGGTAAATAAAAAAGTAAATTACAGGATTACGATAATTATAATAATAAACTACCTGGAAATGCAAAATAACATTTCGCTAACTGCTAAATACAAATACTTTCATGACTCATTGAGTATCCTACGAACATGTGCACGTGCCATTGAAACGGACTTTTTTACGACATTGAAGGAAAATACGATCCTCGTCAGCAAACAGGCCTATCATACACTTCCGTGTAATTAGATATTGAACCTAATGTTTATAACCTACACAAAACAATTTAGTCTCAGAATGAAACCACATTTCTTACTGAATGTACCACATCAACTTAGTCGAAACTACGTTGCTAACGAACAGTCGCGTTGATGGTTATCTCATTGAAAAAAACACTGATATCGTACTGGCATACAATTTTTTTTATTAGTTTGGCAATTTATTCATCGTTTTGCAATTTCAGTAGTGATCAAATGGAAATCACGCGAATAGTTTTGAAAATAAATTCCAGAGCACATCTAAAAAAAATTCCCTCACTGCTCGCAATGCTACCATCTTTGTTTATGATTTCATATCACGCCAGAAGCACCGTCCTTGCTGCCACACTTGGGGGGTCCGGAGTGTGGTGTCTGGTGCAGGCAGTGCAGAGTGTGGTGTCTGGTGCGGGCAGTGAGGAGTGTGGTGTCTGGTGCGGGCAGTGCAGAGTGTGGTGTCTGGTGTGGGCAGTGCTAGCATCGCATCCCTCGCTTCCCCAAAGTTGCTCCTCTCACTTCGACGAACGAACCTCTAATTTACACAAGTAGTACTTCTCAAAAGCATTACCTTCTTCTTATTAGTAATTAATAAATGATGGCATAAATAGCACTCTTCGCACACACAACACCAGCATTCAATCGAATTGCCTGCCTAAACACAAAGATTTTTAAGAAATTGTTTGATGTGCTTTGTATTTTGGGTCTCGTGTGTTTTTATTGTTTGAAACTGACGGCTCTTAAACCTAAAATTGAGTCTTCGAACCCAAACCAGGTTTTGCATCACGTCCCGTTAACCCCTGAGGCCATAATAACGGGACGAATATTTGTGTTGTTTTTTCTTCGGCTTTTGTCAGTGGTGGCGCCCTGTAATGAGAGAACAAAGTTATGCGCACGCTCAGGTGCGGGTCGCTGTGCCCGGGATTTGTGAAAAGCCTTAAATCAAAGAAAGGTTATTTGATGACAACACTGAGAGTAGGAGCGAGAGAGTAGGACTATTCTGTGGTAAAATTATGCAACTTTCGCTCGAACAATTTCAATACATTTTCGTTTGTGAAATAAGCTCCCAGACAAAAAATTAGTCACCCATTGTTTTTGAGTTTCAGTGTTTTACTTTTCGAGTTCCTTCTGGGGATGAAAACTGCTGGGTGCATCGAGGTTGAATGTCATTCTCTGGCATTACAGTCATTCAAGATATGTTGTGCATTTAAATTGGCCAGGGGACATGAATCCAATAGAAAACTCGGGGGACTACCGAGAACGACAAATAAGATGTCGAGAAGACTGTCCTCACGTGGCCGTACAACGAGATAAATTGATGCAAAAGTGGTTTAGTAATGACCAGGCGTACATTAGAGCACTAGTAGATTCAATGCAGCGCAGAGTTGCCGCCATTATTCGTGCTCGTAGAAGTTTTGCATTATATTAGTAGCGAGGGAATGATTTATTTTCATGGAATCTTACCATATTGACTACACGCAGAAACTTAGTTTCAAAAGGCTGAAATCTTAAACTTTTTAACAAGCATCACTCTTGTTATTTCAGCCTCCTAGCCTAGCTACTTATACATATAAATGTGTATTTATATACTTAATAAATTAAAGTCTCAAGTTTACTTCTCAGATAAATGTATATTAGCCACCTAGCTTATGAACAACGTCGCGTAGTTCTTCATTCCGAACTGATCGAATTTCTAAAAGCTTCATTCTAACTGCCCTGAATGAAGAACTGCGCGACGTTATTCGACAGCTTGGTGACATAAATATTTATCTCAGAAGAAAACCTGAAATTTAAATTTCCTAACTATGAAACCTCAGAGCCTTCCAACTTTTGCTCATATATATATATACATTTTTAGGGAGAATTTGGAAAACTTCTTCTGAGATAAGTTTCATTTTCCCAAGCTTTCGAGTTGTTTTACACAACCCGTTTTCAAGGGAACAAAATGTCAAAATTTGCGAGGGGTATGGGCAGAGCAGGTATCTAGTATACGGGAATCAAATTTTTTGAACAGCACATTTTTTCGTTTTCTAACAGAAGAGTTGGTCAATTAAATTTACACTACTGGATAATCCCGTTATAAGTTTAGGAGAGTTCAACATGTCTGTTTTAAGAATTTAGATTATTGAATGAATAAAGTGCTTCTGAAAGTTTTCTCGATCTAACTTTTTTCCAGTTATCAAAATGTTTGGGACTTCTTGACTTAATTGACAACCGTTTTCTTTGCAATGGGGGTTAACGAAAGGGTATAATTATTTTTTGTGAATATTCTTTTGATGTTCAATAAGTCTCTCCCATACTTGTTTACAGGTTTCTCCAAAATATACTTTATAGCAAACTTTACAGTTAATTTAGTATACAATATTGGTCTTAGAGAATTTGGTACATTTTTATTAACTGTTGTTTAATTTAGACTACAAAGTATTTTTTGGCTTGCTAGCGATTCGAACCTTATATTTTCCCCAAATACTCGATTCAATGTTTCAGTAGTTCCTTTGATGCAAGGGGCGGAAATGTACCTGATATTGTTCGGTTCTTTTGTTCGTTTCCGTGTTTGGTTTTCTCTACAATTGATTGTGTCTGATTTTTCGTGTAACCGTTCGCTTATGAAATATTTCCGATTTGGGTTCTCTCTTCTTCTTGATGATCCGGGATATCTGTACCCGCAGACCACGGGGGATTTCGCTACGTCTCGCTTAGTCGACATTGGATGCTAGCTGTGGAACTTCTAATAGTTGTTAAAATTTGTGGGTTTTCTGTAACGTCTGTGCAGGAACTCGTGTAAACACGTACAATTAATTTATCATAACTTATCCACTATTGTTTTTGCGGCATCGTGAGCAACAAGTCTCGGTGCACCGAATAATTTTCGAGTACTAGTGAAATATACGATTATTACTATGCATTTAGATGCAGTTTTATAGTGCAGCGTGTTTTCATCGAAACTAACCGTACAGTTCTAAAAACATTTGGTTTTTAATCGAAAACAACTCATTTTCCCCAAACCACGTACACTCACCTACTTCACATACATGCACATACGTGAGCTGGATGGCAGTTCCTGGTGAAAGATACTCGTAAGAAGACGCTGCTTTGCAATCACTAGCAAGAAATTAAATAATGCAACTCCTACAAAATAGTCCCACGTGACAGATGCCGCTCTACTGCTTTATGCAGTCAATCACGTTGAAAATTTTCGGCCGATAAATTTTGCACCAGCAGTTGTGTTTTTGTCTTCAATCGGCACATCAAAATAGTTGGACTGATAACAAAATAATTTCTTAGTGGCTGGACTTGTGACGATATCTCAGTTTTTAGCAACTTCTTTTATTGACTCGATTTCTGGCATCTGCATGATAGATATTTAATACCTCGCTCCTGTTGGTTCTTTTTGCAGTGGGTCGAACTATGGCATTTGAGGGAGATGTGTGTGTTTCTTCTTCATTTGTGCTGCTTCTTTTTTCGTGACTAAAATTTCATCTTTTATTTTTCCCTCCCGACAAAGTACGCAGAATATTCGAGGGTCATTTCGTGGTCACAGCATTGCGCACGGCTAACTTTACCTAAATTTCTTATACACTTGCTACCATATTTAGCTCTGAAAACTGTTTTCAGCGTCACTCACCCTCAGATGTTTGCCTTGTGGTTATACACAGAATATTATGCAAACTTTTGAACCATTGTGTCAAAGATGTTTCATATTCTTGTACGCACCTATTACATTAAACACTTGCTTACTCTGTATGAGTGTGACGCTCATGTTGCAATGCTAGATAATGTCGTGCAAGGGCTAATTGATGGAGAACCGAGAAAGTTTTGATATACTTCACCTCTAGTATCAATTATCGATACCACATTGTGTCTAACTTTACCCTCTTTAATAATGTTTTTTCTGTATGCCTAGTCACATGTTCAAATTTAAGTTCTCGTTTTATGGTTTGAGTTTCGTAAGAAATTTTCAATGTTACCATGTATGACAAAGTATTCTACGTATTTGTAAAATAATTTTAGTTTTTACTACTATGATCACAGGACTGCGAGGGATCTGCCATCAAAATAGGAAGTCAAGCTTCGAATTATCAAAGTGATTTGTATGTTATATAAACGTGAGATATAAATCAAAATAAACAATCTTTTCTCTCTTTCTAAAAACTCAAACTTGCTCAGTGCTGTTCTTAAACTCACATGAAATCGTTAATACATATTTTTGAAAGAACTGGAGAATGCAAATCAGTTAAAGTTTTAACGTTTTAAAAAGTGACGCCACTCAAATTCGAATTACCGATGTTTAATTTTGTATAATTCTTAATAGGTGAATCTCTTTTTGACATTTCAAAACTTATCTTTAAAATGTAATTTTCAAGTTTCATCAGACAAGTATGTACAAAGAATCCCACGATGAGTTTGGTTCATATTTGACTTGAGGCGCTACTAACCACTTCGTGCCGGACTATGGGAGTGTTAATTGAGAATCACAACTACGTAGAAGTTGCAACGTGACCTTCACATCTATTTTTTAGGTTCAGTTTTACTTACTGAAAAATTGACATGTACCCTGCTTTGATTGTGACTGATTCCAGAATGAACGATTTTCTTTCTTCCTCTCTTTCTTTCTATCTCTGGCTCAACCTTCCATAATAACATTCTTTCTCTCTCTCTCTCTCTCTTTCGCTGTCATGTTTATTTTCCTTTATTGTACTCTTTCTCAGTTTTGTCTTCCTTCAGCTCTTAAAAGCTCTCATTTGCTCTTTGTCTTCCTCAATTTGCTGCTTTTCTTAAGTTTGTTCTGTCCATTTTACGCTGCTTTGGCCGATTCTAAGTTATTAGAGCTGAAATATTTAGAAAACTTATGTTTTGAAAGCTTTCACTTTATATAGAAAATTGTTTTTGATTCAATATGCTACAGTACGTTGGATACGGATATAAACTCAAATTTATTGTTGATTTTATGAGCTATATATTTTTCCTATCTAATTATTGAAAAGAGTGACCCACAGAGGAAGGAACGTAAGAAGATAATGGCGTATTATTAATACGTGGAAATATAACGTTACGATAGTGAAGATAGGAGCCAACTACAGAGAGCTACCAACATTTACAGAGTTGAGCGATATCAACACAACGTGTAAGCCCTTCAATCTACGATAATATTCAAACCCTCTAATATTCATAAACACTCTATGTGAGAGACAAAAATTAACGGAAAAAGTAACATTATGTTCTTAAACCACTGAAATACACAAATGTTTATTTGTTGGACTAGATTTGCATCAAACTCGTCGAGAATTTTGAAGTCGAGATTTTCCCACACCCACAACAAACATCCTCGTAACGAACATCCTGTCAGCTTCGTCCCAACGAATTCAGTTCCTGAAAAGTCTCTCAAGTCCTGAATTGATTTTTGGGACTCTACTGAAAAGTTATCAGACTTCCACACTACACTGACTTTAGGAATGACTTTATATTGCAGTCTCATGGGAAGTTTGGAGAATGAGATTTATTTTACTACTCGGCTTCAGGTACACCGTAGAGGACACGGTAGCGCACCCACTGTTGTAAGGTGTCAACCACACGTTTAAAAATTGAGTTATTACAAAAATAGTGGCCAATCTAAGGGTTCTGCTTGGAAATGCCCTATTAGTATGGTATTTTCAAGATGGTTTATGCGATTTTAGCATCCATGATAATTAATGAGTCCTTTTTAATAATTCTTAATTTATTTCAGACGGAAAACATTTTGGAAATATGTAAGCTTTGAACTATTTTTTAAGAAAAAAGGCTTTAGCTTATGTTTCTTGCATTAGTTCAAACTTGGGC
>VOMN01110107.1:0-20365 GCA_014899125.1 Orchestia grillus
ATTTGTCGGCGTGTAATTTTACCTGTGTGGAGAATCGGAGCCAACGTGTTGAATATTCTTACAATTTACATCGTAGAATTTGACTGGAGGTAATTTTAAGGTTAGATGAAACATAATCCTATGGTATTAGTGTCGAAAATATTTGGTTCTGGATAAACGGAATTATCGTAGTTTGGCCTTTCATTTTATAGCGTTCATATGTGGTGCGAATGTGCTACCATACCGTCGTTGGGAGTGTTAACCTTAGAATGACTAGTTTGTTTGCAACAATCGATCTTGCTACATCAATGTCATTAACTGCGAGTTTGTGATAGTTCAGATATTTTAATCAAAATAAGTGAAATTTTGTGGAACGATTCCATGCATTCTTGTACTAGTTCCAGTAGCTCCCAATTACACGAAAACGAAACAAATTTTTTTTTCGAGGAAAATGGTGAAAACAGATTTCTGCTGGAACATAAAAGATTCTTCCGGTAGAAAACGTCTCAAATGCATTCTTAACATACCTGAGTGTGCTTGCTCCACTAGTCGTTCAACCAAAAAATTTGTAGAGAAAATTTCAGTAATCTTCTCTCACCAAGAGACTTTGGCTCCGAAAACACAGTTCTTCCGTCGGGCTGTTTTAAAGCTCCGGAGGTTTCACGTACGCTTACAGATTTAAATTCACGGAACGTCTGTTCTTAGAACTGCGAAATTCTCAGTTTCTTGTCGTGTATTTTTTTGGGCGTAATACCAGGAAGGCTTTCTGTGTAACAACACTTTCTTCATTATTACAGACTTTCATTTGCGATTTTCGACGTCGACTCGAGCTATGCAGCAGCAGGTGGGCTCGCGGGAGCGACGCTCACTCGAAAATAATTTTCTTGTGCAGGCAGCAACTTTACTTTCGTGTAGAGGATCTGGATGCATAGTTCGAGGATAACCTTTTTGAAGGAAACGCTTAATATTCGCATGTTCCCGACTTATTGAAAAGATTAACAAACTGTTTTCACCTTGACATGTGAGTTTCAATTCAGATTTCAAATTGAAGTTATGATAGTTGACGTAAAATTATTATTTGTTGTCCCCGTTATAAGGTGTTGGCGCTCTTTAAATTCTTTAGCGTCGCAGGGAATTAGGTCATTTACGGCAGTGAATTCTTGTGAAACACTTTTTAAGCTCCGAAATTGGCGTCCAAATGGGACGAGTTGGAAAACCTCTCCAGTCGAGAGAAGGAGCTAGAATTTAAGCGGGGAACCAAAAGTTTGCCTGGATTAATTTAAGCGGGGAACCAAAAGTTTGCCTAGATTAATTTAAGTGGGAGCGAAAGTTTGCCTAGATTAATTTAAGTTGGCGTGAAAAGTTTACCTAGAGTAATTTAAGCGGGAGCCAAAAGTTTGCCTAGATTAATTTAAGTGGGAGTGAAAAGTTTACCCAGAGTAATTTAAGTGGGAGTCAAAAAATTACTAAGAGCTATTTCAGCGGGAGCGAAAAGTTTGCCTAAATTAATTCAAGTGGGTGTCAAAAGTTTACCTAGAGTAATTTCCCCCGCATGATTATTATGAGTTCCCTAAAATTTCTGAAAATTTAAGATTGAACGTGACTTAGTCGACGTAAATGACTGGTAATTCGAACGTAGAGTTAGGCTGAGAATTAGCTTTCAGAACGCAATGAAGTTTGACGTATTTAGGCTCGTCTCGTCGCGTCGTACTAAAATCCTCAGACAAATGACCTTGAAAGTCTATTTTTCAAAATAACGTAAGCATTTCTCTGCATCAGCTCCGTTACTAATTATAAAATTTTGTAACATAAGATTTCAATACCAAATTCCATCTGGGTAGAATTGCTGGGGTCAGATGACTTTTTGACCGCTCCTTGCATTACTGCCCGCTGCAGGCCCTCACATTACTGCCCGCTGCAGGCCTGTGGTCAGGCCCTCGCATTACTGCCCGCTGCAGGCCTGTGGTCAAGGGATCGCTTGGTCGTATTCGGTCAAGGTTCGTACTTAGATCCCGGTGAAATAAGTCGTGTTTTCTAAATAAATATCAGATTATGAAACACTTGAAAGTTCTAAGCCTTATGCGTGTGTCATTGCCAGCGGGATTTGGAATGCTAAAGACAGTTTCCTTTGTTTCTGGAACATTTCTCTGGTCGTCTCATTTTATATCCATTCTATTCCTGATAAAAAAATTACTTATGGGTGCCAAGCTTGTAAATTGAACTGTCCAGAAATTGAATCGCATTTTCCTGAGGCCTGCACGTGCTGCCGCTCTTCTCTGTGTCTCCGTGCGCTAGACACCGCTACCCCAACTTTCGGTCGACGGCGATGTGTCGTGCACCGCCGTGACGCTTCCATTCCGAGGGTCGGGCATCTGATTTACGCCAATTTAATTTACGTCGGGCATCTGATTTACGCCAATTTAATTTACGCTGGGCATCTAATTCACGATTATTTAATTTACGCTCTATGCCTTACGGCATGGTGGATGTGCTGGCACTAGAGCGGCATTTTATGCAGATTTTGCTCAGTTGGTGTCGTTGAGCGAAAAGGGGAATTAGTTTTCCCGCAGTGCTGAGCAGAATGATATGTCGAGTAATTTGCAACGGGGAATTCGGTGGAATTATGTTCGACGATTTCATGTTGATGGTTCTCACAAGGCGAGTTTAATGCTGCGATGTTAACGGAAAATAATTTAAACTAAATGATGCCTCACAACTTACCAAAAATGTAAATTTGAATAAATTTACATGTATTAACTTTTTATGTGAAGTTTACACCTTACATAAGAAAGTTGAAAATTGGTTAAAAGGTTAAAATAAGTCGGCTTTTTGTTTCCGCTTTGATGAGGAATTGATGAAGCCCAAGTTATTTTTAGCTCAAGTTTGAAGCTCATTACAAGTTTGACATTTCAGCTCAAGTTGACATTTCCGCCCAAGTTTGATACATAAGTTCATGTTTGACATTTTAACTCAAGTTTCACATTTCAGCTCGAGTTTTACATTTCAGCTTAAGTTTGACATTTTACCCCAAGTTTGATATTTGAGTTTAAGTTTGACAAATCAGCTCAAGTTTGACATTTTAGCTCAAGTTTGATATTTAAGGTCAAGTTTGACTTTAAGTTCAAGCTTGACATTTAATTTTAAATTTGATATCTAAGTCCAAACTTGATATTTAAAATCAAGTTTGATATATAATTTCACGTTTGACATAGCAGTTCAAGTTAGACACCAGAGTTCAATTTAGTCAATGCAAGTGGAGTGTGACAGTGTGAACGGAATGTGACAGTGTAAGTGGAATATGACAGTGTGAACGGAATGTGACGGTGTAAGTGGAATGTGACGGTGTGAACAGAATATGACGGTGTAAGTGGAATGTGACGGTGTGAACGGAATGTGACAGTGTAAGTGGAATGTGACGGTGTGAACGGAATGTGACGGTGTGAACGGAATGTGACGGTGTAAGTGGAATGTGACGGGGTAAGTGGAATGTGACGGTGTGAACGGAATGTGACATGGTAAGTGGAATGTGACGGTGTGAACGGAATGTGACGGTGTAAGTGGAATGTGACGGTGTGAACGGAATATGACGGTGTAAGTGGAATGTGACGGTGTGAACGGAATGTGACGGTGTGGACGGAATGTTACGGTGTAAGTAGAATGTGACGTTGTGATTGGAATGCGGTGACATAATAAGCTGTATCGTTTTCTTATAAGCTCAATACTTTATACTGTACTGTTTCACTCAAGAAACCGATTAAAATCACAGTCAATTTCCAGTGTACTGTCGTCCCCTGCGTAGAGCGCTAGATCGGTTCCCGCTAACAAACCGGCTACCTTATCACTTGTCCCTCACAACACAAATATTTTCCGTGGTGTTCGATGCGCCCTCTGGTCGCTGCTGCTCTCTAAGGGGAGGACTGTACAGTTTTTTTTTCGGCATGATTCGATCAAACGCTGCACGCAGAGGATGACTGAACGAGCATGTAAACATCAATCCGCATATCCAACTTAAAAAACAAAACTATCGATGCGTTCAATGAATTTTCCTTAGCATTTAACTTTGCTTCCTTAATCAGCTGAATAAGTCATGATTAATTGTTTAATTTGGTTATCATGGGTGTGATGTACTCACCACGCTGTGCGGCTGTCTGCGTGCCAGCCTTCATAACATCAAACTTATGACGCGAGTGTGTGAAGAGCATCTCGTGCAGACGGCGGCCCTCATCGTCGCGTAATATCAGCGCTAATTTGGCTGTCGTTGCGAGCCTATTACTTGATGAGACAAAGCAATTGGATTCCTGCGCCTTAATTATTCGGTGGTCACGAGCACAGGTGTGAGCAGCCATCAGAGCGTGCTGTGCTGGCGTGCTGTGCTGGCGTGCTGTGCTGGCGTGCTGTGCTGGCGTGCTGTGCTGGCGACAGGCAGCGCACTATGGTAGTTACGCGGACCTCAGGCTGGGGTAGTTACGCGGACCTCAGGCTGGGGTAGTTACGCGGACTTCAGGCTGGGGTAGTTACGCGGACCTCAGAGTGCGGTAGTACGAGGTAATAGAGTGTGTGATGGTCACAGGTACTGGAGAGTGTGGTAGTCACAGATACGCGAGAGTGTGACAGTCATAGTAACAGGAGAGTGTGATACCCACAGGTATCAGAGTGTGGTAGTGGCTACCTGAGGCGGTCACAGGGTCTGGAGATTGTGGTAATACAGGAACCGTAGCGCTTTTACAGTAGCCGTGCAGCGCTACCTTCTCTATCGGAACAAGTAGCCCTGGCTTTTGTAAAGCCTGATACAAACAAAATTCAATGAAATAATGTAGTGTATAAAAACTAGGAAAATTAGGCGTTTATTGTATATATGTAAGCACGTAGTATCAGGCTACATTGTGAGCTACACATCTTGCTTTCAGTTACCTATAATTATCAGTTCGATGCAAGCCTCTGTGTTGTTCAGACCCTCTAAAAGAGAAGCTCCTGTTTCGACCATAGAAAACATATTTTGAGATAAGGTCGAATGTCAAATTTTGGTAAGAAACACAGATCATTGAGGCTTTGGAAAAAGTTTATGGAACTTGTGCTCCAAAAAAACTATCGCGGTTCAAAGAAGGAAGATACGACTTTGACCAGGACTCGGGAAGACCAGGACCCTCAAAAATTGACGAAAATGTCGAGAAAGCTGATAATTTTATTGAAAAGATTGTTGAATAACTGTCGATCAGAAAGCTACATCCCTAGACATTTTCTAAGGGTCGGTAAATTTAATTCTTCATTATAATTCGGGACAACAAGCTTTCAGCACGATGGGTCCCAAAAGCGGCGGCCTGATCAACAGAATCTTCGAATTGATCACTCCTTAACATTATGGAACAAAATTAAAATAGGCGAAGATAAATTTCAGGCGAAAATTATCACCGGGGATGAAACTTGGATTTACCAGTATGATCCTGAGTTTAAAAAACAATCGAGGCAATGGCTCCCACTTGGATCTTCAGGACCCATCAAGTTCAAATCTCAATAGTCGGCTCAAAAAGTGACGGCTCCGGTTTTTTGGGATTCAGAGGGTGTGATATTGATAGATTACCTTGAAAATTAGAGAACAGTAACGGGAATTTATTACGCTGAGGTTTTAAGGAAGATAAAGGAAGCTTTGACAAAAACTAAAATCATAGTGGAAAACTTCATAGTGGCGTCCTGTTTTATCATAACGATGCACCTGCGTTTTTTTCTAGGGTTGTGCAAGATGTCCTTCGAGAATTTCGATGGGAAGTGTTTCCTCACCCACCATAGAGTCCCGATTTAGCTCCATCAAACTTCTTTCTTTTTCCAAAACTCAAATAAATCCTCAGAGGAACCCATTTTAAACACTGTCCCACAACTTGGCCCCAAAACCTCATTCAGAATTATTCAAATACGGTCTTCAAACTTGGAAAAATCGACTTGAGAAGTGCATTGACGTGAATGGCAACTATGTTGAGAAATAATCTCATTCAGAATTATTCAAAGACGGTCGCCAAACCTGGAAACATCGACTTGAAAAGTGCGTTGACCTGAATGGCAACTATGATGAGAAATAATCTTCTAGCGTTGTAAAATGTTGATTTTGTACAATAAATTAATTTCATGGATATTCTTCTAATTGTTTGATATACCCTCGTATATCGGAGTTTCATGTGACCGGAAACATTTTAGAGCGTTCATCAGGCACGGGAATGAGAGAGAAATTGTCTGGGAAATAACTTGTCATTTTAGCTATTCAGTTTGTTGTTGGTGCACTGAATCTTTATTTTCAAAGTACAGAATTCAATTAAACGGAGTATTCTCCATAAAGAAACCTCTTTAAACTGCAGTCTTATTTTTGCATTTCTGAGTCACAATTTTTTCGACGCGGATTTTAATTGAGGCGAAATTTCCTCTGACAAAAAATTCCGTTCAAACTACAGTTTCATTTTCCCCGACGGAGGCTGCACACAAAGACACAGAAATTAATGGGATCGTAAATGATGTAATTTAATTTTTTCATTGGAACGACCCAAATGTATCTAAATTGGTCCGAAGTAAGCGGTCATTAAGTAATTATAATTTACACTGAGTATTGGTAAACATACTCTGAAATTGAGATCAATAGGGAAAATACATGCATTCTGGAAGAATCAAAAGTGAAATTGAGAGTTTTATTGCTCAATAATTTGTTAGCAAATCTATTGACGCTTTTGGTTTCGCAAAAAAAAACGGAGTGGGCAAGATCACACCTGGATTTCAATTTTTTGTCAATCGGTGAGGAACTTGCTCACATATATGAACACATTTTGGGTGTGATTTTTCTCGGTTTATATTCAAAAGTGCACCCCCGTATCCCAACGCCGCGCCTTATCGTAGAAAGGCGGACCCCCTCATCCCAACGCCGCACCTTATCATAGAAAGGCGGACCCCCGCATCCCAACGCCGCGCCTTATCGTAGAAAATCACAGTCCTATCTTGCATTCAAAACAGGGCTTTCAAATCTAGAGAAGATCGCGTGCTTCATACTTTCTTGAAACTTTAAAGTTAGAGTGATGAAATGAGTAAAAAATTAAATATGGAGTTTTTGCACGATGGAAGTCTCGATGTAATGAATGAAAGCGGCTAGGTAATTCAGTGATTCCTGTTCGATGGGCATAAATACGAGTATGTGCGGAATAATCTAGTCTAAAAATAAACATAACCATCCTAATTTCTTCTGTTTTTAAAGTAAATTGCCCCAGGAAAGTCATTTAATGACGATGCTATATTCTTAAGAAAACGACCATCGAGAGCTTAGCTTAAAATCACCTCGGCTTCTTCAGACCTTGAAACAAGGTCAAGGTGAGACATGACGAGCTACTTCATAATCACGACAAATTTTAAAAGTGATCTTGGACAATTCATTACAAAATTCCTTCAAATTCTAGAATATTACTCCCGGTTAGTCATTTCACAAACATCCGGTCTCCGGAGAGACATGCCTTGCATAAATAAGAAGCGCCGAGTCGATTTTCAATCGCCTCACTTACTGAAGATTACGTCGTCTGACAAGACGCGTAATGCCCTCATAAGGATCTCAGTTTCTTGGCCATAAGGAGAACTGCGCATCGGTTTTTGGGTTCGGTCACCATCCCAGACCCGAGAGCGGCCTAGCAGCAGCCCATGGCGCTCGGCCTCCCAGGCTCCAGTAGCTTCAATGCCGTCTGCCTAAAGGCGCCTGCTCAATTGGCCGCACCGCTGACGAGCATCAGTCGCATCTTCGGTGCATTCATCAAATTTCCTTCTTTAGAGCACGACATATACGAGCGAAAAGACAGAATATTCGGTAAGCAGGATCCTATAATTTTAACTTAATGCACGTAAGCGCTTAGTTTCAAGTGAGGTCGAAGATACACGGACATTTTTTTCCCGCCCCAGCATGGAATGTAAATAAGAATTTTATGTCTCGCATTCTCTTCTGTATAATATTCTGGAGATTCCTGCACACGTTACAATAAAAAGTTATAGGTTTAATTCACTAAAGTGAAAATATTTTTATGCTTGTTCGTTTAATGACAGATTTTAAGTTGCCGCACAATTATAGCTTGGGTGGACAAGGTAAACTGAAAACGCTATTGCATTTGAAGTGACAACTGAGAGCATTAACTGACATGTTTGTTATATGACTGTTTAGATTTACGAAAGTATCCATTGTCCAATGTCGTCAGACTCAGCTGCATTTTGCATTGTATATATCACAAGGAATTCCTTTCAAAGTAACCTGAAGGGTGAGTAAAGTTTTGAGAATGCAATCATTTCCCTTAAAAATTTTAATTTCTGCTTTTTTGAACATAGGAATAAGCTCAAATCAACAATGGGAAGTACAGAAATACGTTAAGATAATTCCTCCTACGGAATTGCCCATGTTTTTTCTTGCGCAGTAGAAACCAATAACTGTGCTTGAAATAAAATATGAAAGATAACTTGAATTAAGCAGCGCGCATAAGCATGGTTCCACAGTTCTCAACGATACAAGAGCGTGAGGTGAGCCATGTTTATTTACGATGTTGCATAGGTAAGTTAATGGCGTCCAGTATATACAGTTGACATTTTTTCTCTCCACTAGCCTCAACACTTTTGTGTTACTAATTTATGACCCAATTATTACCTTATCATATACATATGACCATTCTCAGAAAATTACCTGTTCGAGTCATGAACAAGGCTATGTCACAAGATTTCATATTTTTTTTGTTCCTATGTTTAAACTACAATTTCCCATTGGTTTGAGGCTAAACAAAATGAAAAATTAAATAATTGTAATTCCAAAGTTTTGAATTTATGTTTAAGTAAATGAATTTTAAAATTCATCTTTCATCAATGCAATACCAGCAATTCAGCAAGTACATGACAAGTACAATATGAAAACAAAATTTAGTAAACATAGGGATAGTCTTTTAATCGTTTTGCAATGAAAGGAGGTGGGAAGCGCTACTTGGTTGGCTGGAGCGAAAATGATGCCACACCAGTAATGTATAGTCTTGGGATTGTCGACCTGGTGAGTGTCGTTTCATGAGTTCTGGGGATGAGGATGGGGGGGGGGNGGGGAGTAACGCCCTCAGACAGGCCTGGCCATGTCGGTTTTCCAATCCAATAGCCTGAAGGGAGCACTTCATGGTCCTCCAGAGATGCACTCGGCTCTTTTCAGCAGTTTGGCTCAGCGCTGTCGCTCTAGCGCTCTGACAAGTACCTTTTCTATTTCATTTTTGAATCACATTTTTAAGTCGCACCCTTCTGACATTCTTGCAAAGGAAATAGGTAGAAAAAATAAGTTTAATTTATCTGAAAAAAAGAAAAATATTAATTAAAAAGCTGAGGAAGTTCTGCAGTTTAAATCAAAAGTAACGCGTTTTTCAACTACCTTACGTAAATTGATGGGCGAGTACATTTTAAGATGGTCGAGTAATGCTGATTATTGGGTTGACTTCGCACTCACCATGGAGTAGGGATTGATGGATCCGAAACTTCGGATGTACAGTTCACAGTCCACCACGGTTGCATTGTCTGCAAATAAAAGGATAAATAACTTTGATCTTTACTTGTGGCAAGCAAAGTCACAAACACAGTAAAGCATACTGATGTTTAATAGCTAACTAGCAATTTTTTCAAAAACATCTACGATTAGCATCGAAATTATTGTATGATAGATGGTTATCAGAATTATGGAAATCCTTCAACCGCATTGGATTAGCTTTTGAATTAAGTTTATTCTCACGCAACTTACCAACGCTCTACACTTTCCAAGCTATGATGAAAAAATCAGACAAAGAGAGATTCGAATGAAGGCTTTTTCGAATGGGCTCCATGGTGAAGTAGTGAGCGTGATGGCCTCACAGCCGAAACGGCTAGGGCTCGAGCCTCAACTCAGGTGGGGCTTTTCACTCGACTGCGGAGTACTTCCCTTGGATAAGGAAGTTTAAACCACACCTTCCTCACATCTCCTACCACAACAGTAGTTGCAAGGCATATAAAACCCAACGGTAAAACGTGTTGGAATAAATAAAGGTTCTTTTATGAAACGTACCAATCATGTCCTTCCTGAACGTTATACGCTCTCGTTTTCTAGCGGGACGATACTAGAGAGCTGTGAATAAAAACGGAAGGAAGGCTTGAAGTCATCAGTCCTAATGGTCGAATACGCGGAAATTTATTCACGAGAATTTAAGACGCTTGAAGGACTAGGGTCGGTAAAGAATTCTGAAAATTCTGCTCTTCCTTTCGAAATGTTCGGTCTGAAAATTTCCTTTTGGCTTGAACTTAAACGGTTGGGAATGAGGTCTCAGAGAATGAAGGCATAAAAGAGATGATTTTTAATTGAGGATCTCGGTGAAGTTAAAGCCAGGCAAATTGTTGGCCGTGCATTGGGCAGAAATCAGGAGCAAAAACTCCATCTCTGCTGCCAAATGATCTCCAGGATTTTATTTTTATCCTTCACTCGGTGTAGTTTACTTTCAAGCAAAAATGAAAATATGAATATGCAAAAGATGAAGTAAACTAACACATAATCAGATCAATTAATTCCTAAATTTAAATCACACTAGCTTCTACATCACATTAAAAAAATAGAAGTATAGGGGACAGGTAACAGGTACTTCTAAATTTGGCAGACGATTTTTTTGAGTGGATGTACTCCTGGAGTAAAGATAATCTCGGCAAAAAAATGCATTTTGAAAACTGGCGTCTCCAGAGCAAAACACAGCTTTAGCTCCTTCTCCGCAGAATCGAAAAAGAACTCAAACAAACTTTTCAATTTATTAAATGGGGTGAAATGGAGACAACCGCAGCCCACGCTCAACACGCAGCTTCTGTCTCGGCCATTGGTTCTACGGTCGCATGAACGTTATTTAGAGCCTCGAAAGCGAGGTGAGTGAAGGGGCCGTAATTGGCGTCATTTCCAGGCCTGGCTCTCGTGGCCAAAAACATCGGGCCGGAGATCAGGCCTTGGCAAGACCCGCGCACGCACGCAACTAAAAACTTTCGAAAACGAATTCTTTCAAATACTGGAATTCCAATACAAGAACAGAGAAATTATATGAATGTGTTGGAGCTTAACTTTATCTCTAGCGTGTGAGGATAGCTAGGAATGGAGGACATATCTGAATGCTTACTTTGAATTTATGGTTTCAGGGAAAACATTTTCCAGCTATTCTGAGTCACAATTTCCATGTCTCTTCAGGATTACGAAAGCAGTTTTTGATGCTATACGCGAATGTACTGGAAACCGTTTTCATCGTTAATGAAATATTATCAGAGAAAATTATCGAGATAGTTGGCAGAAATCAACTACCATATGATTCAATTAACATTTATCCTCAAGTGTCAAAAATTACCGGCCAACACAGTACGGTGCCTCCGTATTGTAGATGACTGAGGACGGTCCGTATTCTACACCTGTCGTAATGCGTGCTCGCAGTCCTACGTCTTGATCTTCTCTCTGAATTCTCGATGGCGTACTTCTATTGCTTTTGAACTTTAGAATCGTTAGAGTAAGTTCGGGCACCTCAGTTCGCGCTACAGGGGAGCAACGTCTATTGCGATTGGCTCGTTTACTCTTCCTTTCCTATGGGAAGTACTTTGATCGGGATCGAACGGAGAACCTTCAGCGTCAGAGGCAAGCACGCTACCACTGTGCTACAGAATCCCTTTAGCGCAATGCAGCCCAGTACCTCTTACTGGCTCCGTTTTCAAGTATCTCTCTCACACAGTCTCTCTGGCAAGGAAAATAGTACAGATTACTGGCCCACATGCCTCTTCCACTCATTTTGGTATACTCTTGCTATCTCATATATGTATACCTCATCTCAGTCTGTTCATTCATCTTATTTCGACCCATCTTTAGCCCATGGTTCTCTCATATACTGCTTTATCATTTGCAGCTCCACTTTGCCAATTAATTCTCTCCATAATAAAAATCCTTCGAATAGGCTGTGCCACTTTACCCCTCGCCTACCATCACGTCCACGTCTATCACAGCCTTACTTTGCAGTTTATCAGCCACTGCAATTATTATGGACCTTTTCAATCATCTCAGGTCTAGTCTATATTTTTCTTCCGTTTTGCTACTAACATTGCGTATCAGTCGTGTCGTGCCTACCGTGAACGATATATATTAAGAGTTGGAGTTTGCTTCTACGGGGGATTATAAAAATAATCTATGATTGGGATAGTTAGTAGGAATATAAATCAAAAGAGAGATTATTTTTTAAACAACGAAGAAATTTTTCACGATGTCGACCTTGAGTGGCAGGCCCGACTCGCGACAGGAATTAGCGTAGCTCAAAATTACGCACATATGGAGCTAAAAATTACGAACATATGGAGCTCAAAATTACGCACATATGGAACTCAAAATTACGCACATATGAAGCTCAAAATGATATTATGTCTACCGAACTCACTCCAATGGTTGGAGGGCGTGGCCCGCCGATCGTACTTCGTGAGAAGCCTGTCCAGGATCTGGAGGTCTGTCGTCTTGCTCGCCAATCTGAGGAAAAAATCGGAATTTTATGTACACTCGGTCGCGGGTTGATGATAAACTCACGTAATGTTTTAGCCGTGCCTTCGGCTGCAAAATTCGGCGGCTGGGACAGATTTGCTGCAAACAAAAATAAAACTGCAATGGCATCCGAGTCACAAAAATAATCAGCTTCCTTCACGCCTCTCCCAGAGGAACACAACTGAGGTTCGGTCCCTAATAATACATGAGCTACAACGCCACCGCCAAGAGAAAGGCTTTACTTTGGTGATGCTGTACTGTATGGTACCACTACCTACCATACAGTGGTACCAAGCAGTGGTTCTAGGCAGTGGTACCAGACAGTTGCACCATGCAGTGTCGAAGTTTCGATCTGCTGTGGTAAAGGTCGCAGATTTACACTCCTGTTAATGTCCAGTAACCGACGCGTACAAATGAAATCAATTAATAAGAAAAAATTTCACGCATAGCAACAGTAATACAAATGCACAGAGATGCTTCTTTTACAATGCATCCTTCACATAAATTAAGTGCCAGTACATAAAACACGCTTAATCTACACCAGTAAAGTAGTTCCTTTATACGAAAAAAAAATAAGGAGGGTCTAAAGATTCACTGTAAATGCACGTGAGAATAAAGTTTCACGTGCGTCAGAACTCTTTTAAGAACAGAGTTCATACAGACGAGACGGAGGTATAAGCCGGTGAGAAAAATGCAGAAAAGCGTACCTGCGAATTCACATGTATGAATTATACTCACACAAGACTATGAATTATTTTCCAAATGACGAAGAAACTCTCACGTAACTGCACCGAAGTATCAAATCCATTTTTAGGCTATGGAGAGGTCAAAAAAGATGAAAAGCACGAGCTCAGGAGTATCATTTAAGAATCGATGGACTCCGCTCCTGTAAATTTTACGGACTGAGTGCGTGCAGCTCACGCGGCGCAGTTTTGCTGAACTTTTCCCTTCAAGAAGGTCGTAAAGTTAAGTCCTCCGAGTGCGGCGCGTGACTGATAGCGCCTTTCGTCATCTCATGCGGTAACGGCTGTGAAAAAGTCCCAAAATTGACTCGCTAAATCAGCGGTTATTTAATAGGAAGCAAGTGAGACGGGTCGGTTTCGAAAATAAAACAGCAAGTAAATCAATATGCGATTCAAATTATGTTCTTCGAAAATTCTAGGAAAAGAAAACGTAATATAAGTTCGTTCTGAGTACAGCCCATAGCAGGTGAACTCATCATCCATGTACATTCACGAGGCTTTCTGGTCATTTCGCGAACATTGTGTCTTTTTGCGGAACATTTCTTCAAAGCAGAATTGGTCGAGTGTTTTTGGCGAGCTGGTGAAGAAAGAACTTAATCGTGTGACGTCAGACCAGGTAGCGAAATGATGTTAAACAACAACAAGCAACGCGTGACAGAAGAAGCAATAATGATCTCAAAAATCATCTTTGGGTTGCAACGCGTTATCCTACTTTAAGGAAATAAACTCCTGCGGAACATTCTTTTCTGACTTTAGTACCTGGTTATCACACAATTTCCAAGAATCTGTAGAATTAAAGTGCACCTGATGTAAAAAAATGTACTGGCACTGGAAAAGTGATGTGACTTGTGTCCCAAGAAAGTACAATTGCATTTGGAGAAGCGCACGGGGCATAATACACAGCTATTCGTTGATGAGTAAAATTATTTTAGATTAGACTGATCATGCACTGTATCTGAAATTTGATGTCATTATCGCACGAAGGGAGTATTACATAACACATTTCATAAATCTTGGGACCACTTCTGTCAGAACTTTGTACATGCATATTCACCCATTGAAAATTGCACTCTATTTCAGCAATATAGAAAAGATTACAGGAATCAAAGCAATACGTCCATGATATCGCCGTTGGGAGCAGGACCGTGAGTGGGAAGTTTGGCCTTTACACGCCCAATAAAAAACAGCACAACTTCCACACCTCGAGGCTGCTGCTGTTGCTTTTTCTTGTTCGTCAAGAAAAACAAAGTTACGTCAGATTTACCTAGCCAAGTCCAGCCTGTTCTCGAACAGTTTTGCCCCCGTGTTTGCATCCATAGGCTTGGGCCATCCAAAAAAAAGAGGGAGACTGGAACCTCTAAATGTTCGCTTGGCAGTACGAGGGTAGGTGAGTCATCCACATCGGAGAGACGCGTAAGAGGTACACACAACACGCCAGGGAGCGTGTGCTTCTGCGACAGCTTGTGAGCGTTTAAACGAAGCACGATTATTCGAGCGACCGCGTGATCTTGCCACGGAATGCTGTACATCAGGAGAGCTCGATGCAAACTCTGAATTAATTTTCTTTCATTACTGAGATGATGAAGTGCCATAGTTGCTATTCCGTTTTAACGCCACGTGTCAATCAACACAAACTCAACGTTTATGTTTTTTATCCTAATTACATTTTTTTAACTTGAAAAAAAACACAGCCAAAACTCTTCTCTTACTTTGCTCTCCCACCCTTATTCTATAAATAAAGAAATAATCTCAAACGTCTAACAGCTCAGCAGAGTTCTCCTTCGCCACCGCTGGCGAGAAATGTCTGCAAGAAGGCCGCTTTGTATTCAGTTTGGGGTAGACATGCCGTGCAGGGCGGCCACTGATGAGGTTCTCGTGCAAAAATTTCTCAGGAATACGACTTCGCTAGTTAAAAAAACCTGTTCTGTATCTTCGAGAATTTGAAGAAGCATTTAACAAGAAAAATTTCGAGAGCGCAAATTTAATAACACTCTACATCGGCCCTTTCCACCACTGATCGAAGGCCGCTTGTAACTGGTGCGGGAGGAGGCCGAAAACTGCACAGTCCCTAGGCCAGGCAGAGCGGCCGGCGCAGGGTAATCAGTGGTGAAAGGAGGCGCAGAACGTGCTATTTTACGTGCAGGGCTCGAATTTCTGGTCTTAGAATTCTAAATCCTGAAAAAGAATTTTGCGTTTAAGAAGAAAATTTTGTTTCGTATGCCATGCTTTCACTAGACGCTTATTTGGTTTTTCTATTCACTATCACGATTGTTCATCAATTCATGATACTTGAATGACCAACGATTACCCATTTCTAAGTTAATCGTCACTCCTTCTTGCCCATCACTCTCCCATTTCCCAGCACTCTTCCATTTCCCATCGTTTTCCCTTTTCCCATCACTCATCCAATTCCCACCACTCACCCGTACACCATCACTCGTCCATTCTCCATCACTCATTGCCCCTAACGCATTCCTTGACGACCACTCATCCATTAAGCCTTACTCATCACTTATTCTCTCTCCCTGAGAAGGCAATTAAAAACAGGCCCAAAAGCGCTCCTCAAGTTTCTTGTGAAGAACTTCAACTAATTTCAAATTCCAATTGCGGCTTTACCCTTGTAAAATGACCTCTCTCAGCTATTACGGTTTATCTTGAGTTCATGTTCCCCCATTCCCCCACTTCCCCCTACCTCATGGGGGGGAGATGTTCTCACTGGATCCCTGAAGTGGAGAGCGGGGCCAGGCCGACTTTGCTGCACTAGCCCCCACGACTGCGGGGCCGGGACCTGACGCTCTAATTCATCACAGTTCAGCTTTTTAATTCATCACAGTTCAGCTTATTTAGAAGCTAACTTCTTCTTCGTGTATGGAAACTGAGGAACTGACCTATTCGTGGTAACGTCTTGAGAATTATCGACCGCTGTATTTGATTGCAACTGAAATAAGTCGTATTCAAATATGGTAAATACATTAGAGTTGCACTCGTTTGGTACTCTCGCTGAAATGTTCGAAATTCCATACACCGAGAGTTTAAGATAATTGATTTGACCTCAATGAAATAATTTGCGCATTCGACACTCTTATTCACTCTGAAGTCCACACAAATGTCGCCTTTGCTTCTTAGAAATAATTATTCTAAAATTCATACTTGAGGAAGTGCAAGAATAGAGTTTCCTGATTTAGCGCTGGAGCCGATGCCCACCTAATTGAAATTATTCCCATCATTTACGGGCTGGCAGTAAGGTGAAATTAATCGCTTACCTGCGTAGAATTTAACTTTCGTTAAAAAAATCCCTTTTCTCCTCGGAGCTCGAGAGCAAACTTGCCGACCGAAACTAAACATTCTCACAGGATGCAGCTGTCCGTGTGCGCGAGAGATATCTTTTCTGGTCAAGATGGGGATCGCGGCCACAAAATTTCACGTCGGAGAAGTCGAGCATAAACATATGAAACATTCTACGTATATATTGAAGCGGGTATCTGCAGCGAAATGCATGGCTACTTTTTATAATTCTACAGCAAAATAGCAATTAAATGCTAATGAAAGTTTTTAATAGCGTTTGATAGCTAGTGAACGCTTTTGATATCTATTGGACATATGGGACGGTAATGGGCGCTACTGGATGTCACTGGACGCTCTTTAAATTTTGTGAGCTCTGTTGGACATTACTGGTCACTAATTTAAGATGCTGATTGATATTGGACACTACTGGACGCTACTGAACACTATTGACCACTGCTGGATGCTACTGAACATAATTGGACACTGCTAGTCGTTATCGGACAGTACTGGATGCTAGTGTACATAATTGAACACTACTGGTCGCTATTGGTCACTTCTGGTTGCTATTGGACGCTACTGCAAGCTACTGGACGCTACTGGGCGCTACTGAACACTACTGGGCACTACTGATCGCTACTGGACACGATTAGACGCTACTTTCCATTTTGCTAAGCTATGAAGATAAAACTTCCTTGACATTACTAAATTACGCAATTTAATTTCTTCTCACAATTTTACGATAGCTTCCTTGCAGAAATTGCCCAACAAAAGTCATCCTATGAAAACGCCTAAAATGCAGGCGGCTGCAGAAGAGTCCAAATTTAGCTCCCGCGCTCTGAAGGAGCTCAAATCCTTCCGAAGCTCCGGAACCGGAAGCCATTTGCCAAGGAAAATATTCTCTAGAAATGTTCTCATGCAACATTTAAAGTTTTGTCCGGATACATACCTCAAACTAATATGATGCCTTACTCTCAGTGTACAGGGCAAGCCGAATAGAAATATGAAATTTTTTAAACTCTCAAAAAACTGCGTTCGTGAAGCCATTTGTCAAATCAGCATTATTGTTCAGAAATATAACTGATATTAGCGAAGGAATAAGCTGAATTTTCAGTGTCTTCAATTTTTCTAACCTGTGCACAGAATTAGAGGACTACTCGCGCTGCGCTGTCTCAGGGCGTACACAACTGAGCTGAACTTTGGAAAAGACTTAACTTCAAAAATATAAGTCAACTGCAAGAGAATTTGCTAAATAATTGCAACCAAGACTTACAATTTTGGGAGCCGTAAGCTACACAGCAAATTTTAATCGTTAATTGAAATCGATTTTGCAGCCGTATGGCTAATGAGGCATTTATTTATGACGGAACTATTACATAGAGTGTCATATTCCTACAGGCATGGGGGATTATTTGAAATTATTAATAAATCTTTTACTTTTCAGCCCATAAAGATTTTGTAAGAAATTGATAAAAATAAGTTCTAAATGTAACTAAGATGACTTTTCCGTGGTCATTATTTTACTGAGACATTTTTTTGCCCAGTGGAACTGAAATAAAAACCTTAATAGACATATCTAAGAAATCCTCAGAGGAAACCATTTTAGTGGCATAGAAGCAGCAAAACACTGTGCCACAACTTTGCCCCAAAACCTCATTCAGAATTATTCAAAGACGGTCTTCAAACCTGGAAACATCGACTTGAGAAGTGCATTGACCTGAATGGCAACTATGTTGAGACATAATTTCATTCAGAATTATTCAATGACATATCGAACTATACATGAATTATACAGCGGCAACTGCGATCACTTTCGAGAAGAACACCGGTAGCGAAGTCGCGTGCCGTCGCCGGGACATTTTCCAGCAGCCTCAACGTCGAAGCAACGAAGCAAAATGTCGGCCTTCTGAAAGAAAACAAATTTCGGAAGCAAGGCGGCACAAATCGTCGGAGCCGCCAACTCCGCAGGTTTCGAGTCTGCGCGGCTGCCCGAGGTCCAGCGAGCGATATATTTATGAACGGAGAGACCGAATTGCTCGTTCTTTGGAGCTCGGGAATCATTTTTCCAACTGAACGAATGTGAATGTAAGAAAAACAACGATGCATGAGTAAAACGGCAGTGTAAGATCTGAGGCTATAGAATTTTGTACGACATGCTGCAGCATGGTCACGTCAATCATTTGTACATCAATACAAGACGAATGATATTCATGCTTTCCTTGACGTTTTAAAAGCAAAGTTGTCATCTTGGCAAATGGAGGTGTTTCAGCAGTATTCAATTACCATACAGATTCGTATTCGTTCATTTCATCAGGGTGAATATGAACATGAGTGCATAAAGGAGAAACGAATGCTTTGACAATATTTCCTTCATTTTTTGAAAACGCTGGTATTTTTAGGGTTAAAAGCTCTAAAACAGATAAAAATATAATTCATACAGTCGTAAAGGCTTCCTCTCATTTCAAGTGAAAATTCTTATCCTACAGCATTGGAGGAACTCACGCGAGACAATATTTCGATGCTGTTCTCGGACCACAAACTGAACCTTATTCCATTCAGCCCGCGCTCAATTTTTGGTCGTAAAAATAAATTCTTACCTGAAAATCGTCGAAAATTTAAGTTTTTCCAATAACCTAGTTTCACTTTGCCAACAATGAGTTTCGAAATGGCTACATTCTGGAAATGTATGCAGAAAATTTTATTTCATCTCCGAGGTGACGGGAATTTTTCATCTGGCTTGAATTATTTTTCATTATGAGAAATTAACGAGGAAATGGCCAAACCTGACGCACTCAACCACTCTTTCAACTGTACTTTTATCATTCACTTCTTGGTAGCTTCACCAATTTCTTGAAAAATATCCTCAAACTGTGAAAAAGCGGAGTATTATTTTGGAGTCAAATAAATTAATCTGTAGATCTTCATATCCTAATTGACTATTTTTTAAATGAGTATCCTCATCACGAAAACTAAATGTATTAGAAACTATTTATCTTAATTATTCAATCAATCGATCGTTTGCACGGCATGCAATTATTCGAGAAACCTGTATTAAACTCTGGTTGTTTTATCTGGCTCATTGCGTGTTACAACACTCAAACAGTTACAATTCATTTTAATAAAATTTCTATTCGTCAAACTATAAAAAAGCAACGTTTCAATGTATCGTACATCGTACCACTTTCGCACAATTGACAAATCAAAAAAGAAACTTTGATTGTTCATAATAACTAAGACAGTTACTAAAATTATAATCATTCTCGTAAATCAAAAAAGACGCAAACATAAATCACTTAGAATTTCGAAGAACCGCGTGTAACTTCCAACCCAGAATACGGTGAAATGTCAATACTTAACATTTGGAAACTGGATAAAATTAGTAATAAAACTGAATTCTTTTTCCAGTAGGAAATGAAATGTATGTTATTTAAAAAAAAATACAATAAGAAGATATAAAAAACCTTTGTAAATGACTTACAAGTGTTGCACACCTCCATCATCAAGGCACTCGTATTTCACACTTTGGACCACAGGTACTTCATAATTTCGCTCTGTGAATAATCCCCAAATTTGTAAGTGTACCCTTCAATATCAAATTTAGCTCCTCCGAAGTGTTCTCCAATTTGTAATATTCTCCAAATTTGTAAGAGTACCCTCCAATGTCAAATTTAGCTTCTCCGAAGTGTTCTCCAATTTGTAATATTCCCAAAATTTGTAATTGTACCCTCCAATGTCAAATTTAGCTCCTCCGAAGTGTTCTCTAATTTGTAATATTCTCCTAATTTGTAAGTGTACCCTCCAATATCAAATTTAGCTCCTCCGAAGTGTT
>VOMN01110110.1:0-20646 GCA_014899125.1 Orchestia grillus
TATTGTTTCTTTTGTGCGATTACCGTGCATTTTGTGCAATTATATTACTTGTTTGGGGCGACTACCTTGCATTTCGGTGCGATTCCCATGCATTTTGACGAGTATTTGCTGTCGGTGTGCAGGCACGTCCAGGCTTTACTCCTGCAGTGCGCCAGGTCCGCTTGCAAGCAGCGCACGTCGCTCCCGACCCAAACCCTCCCTCAGTCTCCTCCACCCCTCCCTCTCTCAGGCCTCTTCCACTCTAGCTCTCTCCTTCCGCATTCACAATTTCTTATTCATGAAAACTCCTTCCTATTTCTTTTTATTAATTTTATTAAGTATATTGAATCTACTCTTATACAGCTATTCTTGGCAGATAAATGACAAATTATTTCACAGCATCCTTCTGCACATCTTCATTCCCATGACGTAGGTTGCAATTTTTCGTACTTTGATATACTGATACGGCATGAAATTTTTTTCAAATAAATCTTTTATCTTTTCTTAGACACATTTAGGAATTTTGGATCACAGTAATCCCATGCAGGAGGAGGCCGATTATCGATCGCACGATGGCAACACTGCACAGTGTTGCCATATGAGACTCGCTTGCACTACGACTCACTCTCCCTGCCCTCTTCTCCAATTCCCCTTTTTTCCGCCCCTCAACTGCTCCCCTTTGTTTTTTTCAGTATTTCTTCCTGCTTCAACTTGAAGTCTTTCCCCAATTTTCTTTTCGCAGACGATTTTCTAGACCAATTCTATATTAACTCGCATGTCCAATCCCTTGCGTTGCGTTGCAGCAGTACGTATATCTCACGTCCTTTCTAGTTCTTTGCAATTGCCCTGTCTTCATTTTTTTTTCTCATTCGAGTACACGCCAGGGGAAATAAAATTTATTGGTTACGCTTTTGACGTTTTTGCCTCGTCTCTGAAAGGTGTTCACAACCGAACATCTCTATTTTCTCTGTTTGATGCTGAAGTTTGATTTGATCCATGAACTATTCCAGTTAATAGATCAGTTGTTGAAAAACGACCACCTTGTTACGGCTGTAGTTTGTGAAGGCAAAAGAAAGAAGAACTTCAGCAAATAACTATAGTGAAGGCTCTTCATCGCTTCAATTCTAAATGATATACTTATCAGCTTTACGGATATACTTCAACGTACAAAACTCGTTCCAACTGATATTTCATTATCATGGCTACCCATCGCAATATTGTCATTACCGATTTTGCTACTATTATTCTGCATATTAATATCTTTCGATTCAACCAATATCGGTTCATTAAAACTCATTTTTAAGATAACTGATGGATTTCTAGTACGTTTCAAATCGGTTTACACAGTTGACAACGGCCCATCAAGTGCACTCCTGGATATACTCCTCTCGTAAAGGTGTGCAGCTGACGATGCATTTCTATCGTTGAAAGCTTGATTCAATTGATGAGGGCTACGTAAAATTTTATATCGCTTCTTGATGTAGATCATGAAAATTGACCGATAAATGAAACATGAAAATCGGTTAATCATGAACATAGTGACCCACGGTTTTCCAATGATATAAACTTTTAATAAAAATTGATCAATTTAACGAAAAACGAAAATCGGCTCGTCATGAATATAATATCCCATGTTTTTCCATAATGTAAGCTTTTCTTTGTGTATACACGTACATTTACTGGGAGTGTCTTACATAGATCTCCTGGCGATCTGCAGCAGAAATAAATCGAACAATGTCCCTAGTTGCGGAAGGCTGTTACGGTGGTATTTTGTTTAATCTTCATTTCATTGAAGATCAGATACTCGCCTATCGTGCGCCAAAGCTCTTTTACAAGCATCGTCATTGGAATTGCTGTATTCCTCATTTAGCCGTTTCTTTGAGAGGCGTCACGCTGTTCCAGAGGCTGCTGTAGTAAATCATATTTAGCGACTATTTTTTTAATTATGAAATGGTCATTTTTTATATGTACTTCATGTTATACTTAAAACGGCTCACTCGATCAACATATAACTGCGCTGATTCAAATTCCTGAAATGTTCCTAATGCTTTTAATCGTACGCTATTTCAGGAACATAACGTGGACTGTTTTATTAGTGTTAATAAACTGAAAACTTTGCGTTTTAAATACTTCTTAATTAAACGAAACTTTTAAATTATCATCGAGCATGTCTTACTATCATATTCTTTTCTGTGAACAACTCATGCTGCACTTGAAAGTAATCTTTTCAATCGATGGAAGTTTGCAGAATGCATTTATGAATTTAATTATGTTTCCACTTGTGATTTTGTAAGCTGTTGTTTCTAATGCTAACGGATGGGGATTTTGTAAAGAAACTTCAACTTAGTGTTCTTTTTCGTGAACTTAATTCTGTGACAAGTGTGCTATATTAAGCCTGAATTCCACGAATGGTTACCGCTTCCATAATTTGAGGAGCAAGTACTGGTTCTTTATGAACATCATGCTTCCATGGAAGGACATTTTGTTCGTTCTCGAGTATTTAGGGCTCTCTTTTGAGAAGATACACACTAGTTATCCGACTCATGAATATTAATTAAGCCATTAACCCTATTTATGTCTTTATCTCACACCAAAGTGAAGCTGGTTACCCACTTAGAGCTTCTCTGATAATCCTTTCGTGTTCTCTTCTGTAGGCCGACGCAATGATCACAGGCATGGGAGCAGGTGGTTTCTTATGTGGCAGTTAGGCTGGACTCTAACGCGGCACCCGGTGATTATGAGTGCCGCTGAGTACATCCATCAAATTTGAAAGCTATAAGAGCTCCTTGCCTTGATTTGGAGAACCACTTTGAGCGTCATTTTGAAAATCTCAATTTATGATCTTGTGATGCTTACGTATTGTTCACATTTTTGCATTTTTGTTACGTGTGTATAAATTTTTATTCAACCTGCTTGAACGATGCCTATTTCACTTCTTATTGGAGCAGTGAATAAAAAAATTATTTTATATCATCAGTGGATTCTGACGAGTTTAAATAAATGTTGTTCTAATAAGTATTCATTTCAAAGGGCCAGCATTGGCTGTCATCACATTGTGGATTGAGGAATGTAGCTGAGAACATGTACGGCATTTTTTCTATCTTTTTTCTCTGTTAAAGTAGAGGTGAGTCGCACATGCGACCTCTGGCTCAAAATTTTTCAATGCTGCCCTTTTCTACTCTCACTTGTCTTATCTACGATCGGGGAGCTCGTTTTTTGTGGTGACGGCAGTGGAACTTTAATTATATCGATCATCTACATTTACCGTCGACCTTCTCAGCATGATTTGCTGAGAGGTTCTAATTATGAAATTCTACTCGTGAAAACCATGAGATTAATTCTAAATTAAGAACCGTTTTGACCTCTGCTTTATCGTTGTAACTTCCTTAGTCGCTTATCGAAACACGCTTCCTTGGTAAACAGGAGACCTCGAAATTGGACGCCCGCCAGATATATGCGATCATTATATAAAACTGTGCTACCCTATCGTCCTCTCATCCGGTATGCTTCAATACATCAAATTGCATTCCCCAGTAGACATTGTTGTGTGTGTGAATAATAGGCTTGTACAACCATTTCGTAAATGAGTGGGCCAAAACGGGATGCTCGATGGATGAAAGATATAGACTTTGAAAATACTTGAACTTTGCATGACTCTTATTTCCTGCAAGTTTTTTGTTATTTGATATCCATACTTATCGTTTAAGTAGTAGTTCAAAGATTCTTTTTTGCTTAACTACCTGTTATGTTAGATTATTAGGTGAAGAGCTCCGAAATTGAGCGAACTGAATCCAATAGCAACCAATTAGCGTGAACGAATGGAGTAAGTTTTGACGGTCGGGCTGTTTTCCTGTCTTCCTTTAACCAGTCGCAACGAAAATAGTCAATATAGGCGGAAAGGTCAGGTGACGCACCGAGGACCCTAGGCCTACGTTGTGGAAAGGGCGCCGTCTCGGCCTAACTGGCCTTCTTCATTGGCATTCGCTGAAATATTGTCAAACCAATGAATGTTTCCAGGCCCATGCTTTTTAAAGGGACCCTCCGTAACCCTTATGGGACGTCGATGTGTCTCGGGGTGCGAGACTAAAACTTTTTAGCTGAATTGATCGTACGATTCAAGTGAATATAAATAATAAGTATGATACAAATAATTGAAACCAAACACCCACGAATATTTCAACATAACTCTCGTATTCATAGTCTGTGGGGCTTATATTTCTTCACTTAGTACATGAACTCAAGATAAAGTTAGAAAAATGATGATCACAAAAACACGCCACACCGTTCCTCGCCCAGGCTGTGACAGGCCACACAACACGTCAGCTCAACCCAATGCGTGTACGATGGGAATTTGTGCAGGAGACAGGCTCAAAAATGTCTTTCGTCAGTTTAACGTCTGTGTTACATTGTCAATAACGATTTTTTTAGAGCGTTGTTAGCTGTTATTAATATTAGTTAATAACTTGCTTAACTTATGATACAAGTGTGAGTTCAGGTCAGTATCAGCGAATTGCGGCAAGTTATGCGGTCATGAGGATTTTAGGATTTATTTCACCTCTCGGATTAGTTTCTGAAGGGAAGCTCTTGATTCGAGAAATTATACTTCGTCAGATTTCTCATTCATTAAATAGTCTCGAGCTGTGACTCAAAATTCCCTCATCACAAAGTGTGATTTTCAGTGAGTATTTTATGTACCTGATGCTGATTACAATGCANTGCAAACTTTTACCTAATATCATTCAAACCTAAAAATGTTTGAAATTAGTACTCAATTAGCGGGTTTTTACTATTCAGAAAATATATTCAGCTTGAATATCGTTTTACGTCTGGCCAGTTTTCGATGGAGTAGAAACTCGGAATAATCGTACCTTGTTTTTCTTATTTATACCTATGGAAAATATTGCATTCACAGTACGCAGCGAAAATATGTTAGTGCATTAACTTTTTATACATGTACTTTTCTTATGAGATTAATGATTTCATAATAGTTCATATCATAGGTCAATTTTTAGCATGCAAATTTTCGAGTACTTCAGAATTCTCAGTTGAAAAAGCGTACATCAAAGTGGAAATTCACGGTAATCTTACATTTGGACCATTCCTTCACCTCTATTTGCAGCGAATAGGAAGATCCATTGTACGTCAAAATCGTTTGCACTCAGCTTTGGAAAACGCCATAAGTTTTAATTACCAAGTGATACATATGAAGAATACACCCGTTATATTTTATAGATTCAGTATCATTCGCGCTAGAAGACCTCAATACGAGCATGTGCCCGAGCCATCAGTCGGCTTGCGTGAACAAAAGCGTAGGCTTCGTATGAAACCTTGCTGGCTTCGCTGAGAGAGCGCTAGAGAGAGCGCAGCCCGAACTCATCCCTAATGCAATAAAAATGCAGAAGAGGGCAAGGAGCACGCTCGCCAGAAAAACTTTCAATCTTTTAATGGCAATGCAAAAACTATCGATCGGTCTTATGCAAAAAATATCGATTTTCAACCGGCCTTTAAACATTGCTGATTTGCAGGGGAAAGTCTGGGGCTCTCCTTCCACCGTTGCTGTGTGGAAGAAGGCTCCTCAATGCACAGCTAATTGAAGTCCGGGGTTGTTCATGACCACTTTTCACCCAGCCTACTAACTTATGCACCGCCCATATACGATGAAAGTTACCGCTCAAGCGTTCAGTTTCATTATATTTTACCCAGCACGTGCATATTTCCTGTATGGTTGATGGAACGGAAATGGCTGGTGCAGTGAAATTTGATGCAAGTCCGAGTGCCCTGAATTGCTAGGCTCAACTGCACCGGCGAGAGCGAGGGAAGACGGGCCGACGGACCTGAGGGAAAGATGAGCTAAGAAACCCAGGCTCGGCAAGAATTGCTAAATAAGACGAGAGAAAATATCACGTCAAGGAGCTGCAGCAGCATTGAGGCGNAGACTCTCGACTGGTGTATGCTTCTCTAGGCGAATTGTAGTAAAAGCACTAAATTTATCCAGTACATGTGTTAGTTTGTGGAACGGTGAAATTAGAAGATCAACATACAAAACAAAAGCTTACTAACTGCTCTTGTTGTGCTAAAATACCATGAATAAAAACAAAAGTGAATTTGATTTATTTAGGAATAGAAGCCACTGAAACGGGTCAGTTTAGAAGGGAGCCTTTTACCCTCTCAATAATTTGAAGAAAAAACGATTGAAAAAATCAATCATAACAGATTTTTACAAACATAATCTTCCCCTCTTCCATCTTTAATAAAAACTAACAAAAGAAAAGAACATCGTTAAGCGGGTCTTATTTTCATTATAATTCGAATTATTGACATTTGATAGCTGTAAGTTTCTATCGAGTGACATCTTCAGCTAATGTTTAATGTGTCAGATAAAACAAAGTTAAAATCCAATCGATTCATATGTTTAGAATATGGTGCCGGCCGGAAACGTAGTTGGTACAATTGAATTTAATTTTCCAAATGTAATATGTACGTAAATAATATGTAATATTCAAATGTAATATGTAATATGTAATGATCTCTTCATTCATCTTAGAATATTAACATGTTTTTTAAACTCTTGGTTAAAATAGTACCTCTTATCAGTTAATGAATTGATTTCATGTGTGCGCCTTAACTTTATTTAGTTATTTTCAATCTATCAGTATCTGAAAGAACACCATTTCATGTTGAAATTTATTTTGTATCGTGGAGTAAAATTTCTGATCACTTTTCATGATGACTTTTTATTTTTTCAGGGTTGACGGGCGACTCGAGGGCAGAGCATAAACCTGGCACATCGACTGGGTACAATTTGTACCCACTTGGTGGCAGTGCAATGCATCCTCCCGTGCTGCCCTTGCTGCGACCGGCCTCCGCAGGTCCATCCCTCAACTTGGCTGCCTTGTACAACAGCTATCAACACATCCATCATTTATCTCAACTACAAGCCTTGCAGCAAAATATGAACAACTTCAACTTACCAAATGCTGAGCTAATCTCACTCTTGCTTGCCCAAAACCATATACGAACATCAGAACCTGACGCTTCTCTAGCCTATCCTCAAGCACTGACGAGATCATCTCCCAAGAAGAGATCTGCGCCGCAAGCCCCTATACGAAGACGACTCAAAAAATCCCCTTCTCGATTTCAAATGATCGACGATTCTGGAACTGTAGTGTCTCCACCGGCAGCATCACCAGCCAGCTCCGTGAGAAGGAACAATCAGAGGGTCGAGAAACAGTTCACGTGTCCTACGTGCAGCCGAAGCTTCGGGTACAAGCACGTCCTCCAAAACCACGAGAGGACTCACACCGGTGAGAAGCCCTTCAAATGCATTAAATGTGGCAAATGCTTCACTAGGGACCACCATCTCAAAACACACATGCGGCTCCACACAGGAGAGAGGCCTTACCATTGCACTTTCTGTGCTAAACAATTCGTTCAAGTGGCTAATTTGCGACGACACTTGAGGGTCCACACGGGGGAAAAACCCTTTGTATGCTACGATTGCCCTGCTAGTTTTTCGGATTCAAATCAACTCAAATCTCATAAGAATGCTCACGGTCATCACTCGAAACAGACATCGAAGACGTTGAAAACTGTGCATTTCGAGGCTTCCAACCTAGACCAAGACTACACGTATGATGACATCAGTGAACAAGCTGAAGTTTCGTCTAGCTTTGTATGCGACCTGTGTTCGTTGTCATTCAGCAGCCACGATGATCTCAAACGCCATACTTGTCACGCTGCCTCGTCGTCTAGTTCTCCTTCTTCCTCGTCGCCGAACATGAGTCCTGACATCGAGAGCAATTACTTACCCGAGATTTCGACCTCCTCTCGCTTGCAGGACTCCTTCAGTCCGCTCAACACCAACACTCCTCGTGAGCTGCAGGTCGACTCCAGCAACGCCATTTGCATGCGAGTGACGGCTTCTTGCTGGTTACCAGACTCCAACTCCTGCGGACAATCGATGCATAACATTCCTGAGCAAACTGAGCCAGAAGACCTCAGCTTACGTCGGAGGAGTTCAAATAGTAGCGGATTGAGCTTATAAAGTTTCCCTTATGAGCCGTGGAAAACTGTCGTCTGTAAGCATTGCTTAGAATTGTGAGAATAGTTCTAAAAGTACCACAATTCCACAATTTCCTATTTTCGAATGCGGGCAGATTTCGTCGTAATTAGTGTGCATAAATAGTAGCGTAATGTTTATTTTTACACTAGAAGAACATCACAAAATCCTTGATGAGTTTCACGAGTTGAAAAAAAAATTTCACGAGGTATAAGGTGTATTTACATAACTATCGATTTCTTAATCACGAAACTTTTGTCACTGCGCACATGAGCTTCATGATATTGTATAAGTAGGAATTTTAACCACTTAGATAATTCTTTAAGCTGAAGTTTAAAGTGTCGCTGTAGAGAATGAATTAATTTGATCAATGCACCGCATGACTACGCATGAGTTATGTAAACACAGAAGAAAATTTAACTCCCTTTCACACCGAACAAAGGAGTTAATTAGTGTTCGCTTCAAGCGCACTACCTGCCTCCTTTGAACTCCATGCGAACGATAATCCTATGGCAGATGAATCTCAATATTCGGCGTTACTTTGAAGCCGTTCACTCACGACCGATGCGCTGCTGTGCCACTGACATAATCTCGCAAACGGAGGTAAACAGGCTCGGTTGCGACCGTTACGCTCTTGTTTACTTCCTCGAAATCTGTGCAGTCTTTCTCTTCAGACTTCGAACGCTGGTGTTACGGTTAGACGCATTTCTCAGCTCTCTTTTGTTCCGGGGCAGAATAACAAGCTGTTGCCTTATTCCCTTTCCCGTTAGGCCCGTTTCCACATAATATCCATACGTTTCCGCATGCAGCCTGTCATAGCCACGAGACAGCAGTGGAAGTGAGTGTGAATACGTAAAATACCTTTATATTCGTGAGTGTGTACTCGTTTTTCAAAAATTACGATGCATCTCAAACGTTCTGTAATAGCCCAATTGAGTAAATGTAGCTAAAAGTTCTGGCGATAAATAGTGGAATCATAAGTAATTGAACTTATCTGTTTACTTCTGCTATTGGGCTTCCGTTTTGCAGTGAGAATTGCTAAAACACTAGTGCAGATAAGCATAGAACGCCCGTCTTCATAACTTTGATACAGAGTGTCGTATTTTCATTCTTCGAAAATACTAAATCGCATATTTTTCGAATATGGAAACTCGTCTGAAAAAGAACGAGAATTTTTTAAATATCCGACTGCATCGTACTTTAAAGATCAAACTCTTTCCTACTTCTAATATTTGAAATTACTTTCCAAAAATTCCAGTACGAAAAAAACAGTTGAAAATGAAAACTGAAAGAACATTCTAGCAACAGTAATCCAGAGCGAAATTATTGAAAATGCCTTTTCAAATTATTATCTAACTTTTCCGGGTTTCTTTGATGTACGAAGTTCAATAGCTGCATTCCTACGAATGCAAATTCCACCTCTGGGAAGGGACGGCTGAGTGTGTTTGCGGTGTTCTGGTTGACGTAGGTCGCATTACCGAGACCTGACCCGAGGATGAGGCTTGACAGACACTTTCCCACGGCAATGCATGCTCGTCTGCTGCTTGGGAAAGCTTTTGTTCCAAGCATCGACGAGTGAGTGGCCTGCACGAGAGAAGCTACAGGCCTGGCACTGGAGGAGGCATGCTGCCTTGATGACAAGACGGCCAATCCGTTGTGACAAGTCACGACGAAGTGAAGACTTCTGCGGTTCCTGCTATTCGTTAGCACCGGTTTGTGTGTGGTTCAAGTGCTAGATGGAATTTTCTTGCGTTTTCTTTAGGCTTCAGCTGAAATACTAGAAATTTTCTTTAGGCTTCAGCTGAAATACTAGAAATTTGTTAGGTCTTTCATTCATACTAACATTTTTGCCTAGCATCTAGGACGTTGCTGTATTTTCTCTGTTTTAACGCATTATAAAACTCACAAAAAAATTATTTGCATTGATAAACTCAAAAGTTTTCCGCTAAGACAACCGTGATTGTACAGTAATCATGTTAGGACTATTTCTTTCATTTTAACTCATTTCTCAATCTTTCTCACATTTTTTTTGCGAGTTCAAACTTGAACAACGTGATGGTGGCAACAGAAAGTGTCTGGAGTAAAGGAGGCTTTATTTCTAATTAGGATGAAGTAGACTCCGAAAAGGTCATCTCACCGGAGTTCGTATACGTGCCTACTCATCCACGAACACAAGTTGAGCGTTTAATGGAGGCTTGTAGCTCACCGCCTGAGATTAGCCTGACAGTGAAGTTCTCCAGAAACTGACTTCCTTCCCCCGAAGATCACACTGTGTCACTGATATTACCGATCGAAAGGGTCACTCTTACCTGACTGTAATTGAGACGGTCATTCCGGGACACTCCATTGTCTCTTCCATTTCACAAAATGGAATGAATTTTGAAGATTCATATCATAAATATCGAAGTGTGACTACGGTATATGCTCTTTGCCTTATGCAAGTGCATCTTTTTCAATGCGTGTGTGCTTCTCCATATTCGCAATAGATTGTTCGTAACGTATCTTTCCAAATTTTTCATAGAAACTCAGGTGCCTCGATCATCCGTGTTGCCCTTTGAATTTCCTTACTCCTATTGGAGCTAGATCTTTGATAATATAAAACCTGTTAAGAATTAAGTCGGGTTTAAGGTTGTGTGTATGTGTGTGATTCACAGTCCTATTTTTGTACCTGTTTTAGAATAATTACCTCAGGAAGTGCGCGCGCTACCTCATTAGATAATTAAGGCTGCTCACTTTCTTCTAAAAACGCTCTTTCAAGCACAGGGTGTTTTCAGTCGAGAGCCGTGAGAACATTCATATTACTCGGTGTCAACAAAATTTCTGATTGTCATGTAGCTTTTGCCCTTTCTGCAAAACAGTTGCGTATAATTCTACATTGAAATTGGTTTTTCGCTAATACTGTTTATTAGCTTTGCAATAGCTTGGACGCGAGCTCTCGTGTAGTTCCAACTATCATAACCAGTATACCACGACAGACTGATGATCATATCTTTCTGCCACCTCTCACATTTTCATCAATAGTATTTCAAAAAACATTAGTTCCAAAATAATGTATGATGATACACAATATGATGGTATTCATTGAGAACGAGCTCGAGCTCTGTCTTAAATTAATGCAAATGAACATAACGGGTGAGCGACATATGGGAATTTCAATTTCAGAGCACCTTTTTGACTTCGGCATTTCTGTTATGTTCCCACGCAAGTCGATTTGCATGGATATCTTCGTGATAATCCTCGTCAGCATGACTTTGGAACTGAAGTCTTTTTAATGCCAACCAGAAGTTATGTTAGCGTTCGTTGAGAGTTTACGTTTAAATTAAACTGATTTATTTAGTTTTCACGAGTCATTGCTCTGAGTAATCGTTTTGCACAAGTTTTTCTAGTTGTCCCAGTTGAGTTGACGTTTCATTGTTTCAAGCCCACTTAATTAAATTTATTCTGGAAGTGAAGAAATCGAACTAATGATTTCATTGGCTGTTCTGAAGATAAAACCCCTTAGGTGCACCTGATGCTGCTTACTGCAGTGTTATTTCATACCTTACATTTCTATTAAAAGACCTCGTCCAAATATATTTCAACAGTTTTCTGCATGTCAGGGTGTGCTTTTTGACACTTCGTAGCCCACTACTCGTTCCAGGTATCTCCAAGAATCCCTATAAATAGACAATATCGCGCTTGATTATATTATTAGTTTTCTATGATGTCAGAAGAATTTGGAAGCTGATTGCATTTACTAGTGCGTTCGATCAAATAGGTCTTGAGTGCAACGCGTGGGAAGGCTCAGTAAATATTGCTGTTTTTTTAATTTAAGCTTGGTGGAATATTTCACGTGTTTTATTATGTGACTATCACGATACTCCTCTGAAGAACGTCGTGGTCTCGCTTGCCTTAGGAGTCCCGCCCTCTAACGGTTGCGTGCAATATCTTGTACCTTTTCCGTTGTTGAACTTTGTCTTGGTAAATTATTTCACATGTTTCGTGGACCAAGATTTCCAACGCTACTGTACCAAGGCCCACGATACACTTCCTTAATATTTCTCAGCAGAAATGTTCTTACAGCTCGAAGGGGAGCTTCTGCTTTAGACTGCTCCGACAAATGTTCAAACGACGGAAGGAGCGGCGAGAAACTTTCCTGGAGGGACGGATTGTAAGGCGATCAGACCGGAGTCGTTGCGATTATTTTAAATTATGTTGAATCTGTGACGAATGGCTCGAGTGTTCTAGATCTTAAGTATAATTATCTCTTTGTACATGTGTTGGGATTTCACTTTATATGCTTTCAATTTGTATTATTGTGAACGTTTAAGTTGCGTCCGAAACAACGCCGATAAGCGTGGAAAATAGTAGGTTCTCTAAACTTGTAAAAGTTAAAACTTGCGAGAATGGGTTTGTTTTTAGTCCAAGTGGGGTTCAGACAGGTTAATGTTGTCACCATGGCTATTCCATGGGAAAATGTTCATTTGTTTGTCTTAAACTCATAGGAGGGAACTGCGAGCTGTTATTTCTGCTTCTGGTATTACATTAATGAGAATTTCAATAGAACAATTGCCAAAATTTGCGACTGAATTTGGAAGGATGTGTAGCAGGAGTTAATAGTAAACTAAGTAGAAATAAAGTGATGAGGGAGTTGGAATCTCACGCATTGAGATATACTTACGCCCATTTTACGCTGTAAATGAAGAGATGGAGGAAGGAATAAATAGAGTAAGAAAGGATATGTATAGGAGGTGGGTTTTGAAGTGTAGGGCTGTTAGGACGAACAAATGCGTTTTTAAAATGCGACCGTATTGACCGATTTACATGGTTAGAAGAATGAAAGTAGCAGAAATTGTGATACGCGGGAGAACTGATTGCACAGTTGGTAAATGTTTAGTTGGGAGGCGTGGTCAGGCGTAGTGAGCGAGTTGTCGAATAGAGTCGAATGCAGTGCTGTGGTGGTCGTGTCGCATTTATTTCTTGAATATTATTTAGAAATAAATCTCAGGACTTCAAGTAAGCTGTCACCACTTGTTGAAACCAGAATATATGTAATTATTTCTTAATGCGAGTGAAGAGAAAGTGTGACATTGTCTGATCAATGTTCGGTTAGGCATCGAACCTTGTTGATTCTCACACTGTCGTCTTGCACCGGTTTTGACTGGGATAACTAGCTGGATCTCCGACTCGACAATAGCTAAGACGCCACACAGATAGCACGGTAAGAAATAGTTGCGTGAACGCTGTGATTGTTCTTCTCTAGCCCCCCTTCCCTTTGATCTTGGAGGGAGAATACCAACCTATTATTTTCACCATATTTATGTTTTAAATGCTTATGCATGGCCTAAATCATGCCGTTAAAGTATGAATCCTCAGAATTTGAGTGCTTAGAATGAGTTGTGTTGGTACAGCCATTGTATACGTAAGAGGGTATTTTCCCTCGGAATAACAGGGTCTTAATTTTAGTAAGAAAACCAGCGAAAAGACCATATTTCCAGAAATTTCATTGTCATCTATAGACATCTGCTGCCAATGGAGAACGTGCTTCTTTCCTCCAACTGGCTTAAAATTTCCTGAGAATGTCTAGCCCACTCCCTTGCACGATGCATACTGCACTAGTACATTGAATTCCTGTACATTTATTTCTGGTGCAAGTGCTCCGTTTACGTAGTTTAGTTATGACAGGAACCAAGAAATCTTAGCAGGAGTAAATTTAGAATGAGCCACACTCTAGGAACAAACCTAAGTTCTTCCTCAATGCAATCTTGACTATCGTTTTCTAAAGCCAGGTGTTGATGCACATTTCGAAACTTATAATTATTTTAAACCGCTCAAAATAGTTCTGCTGATGTCCACTAGTGTATGAGCACAACGCTGCTCAAAATTTTTCAATCGCTTAGCTCACTTTAACTTTGTGAACTCCGCTGGCGAACATTATACGTTAGCATCTGATATCTAATGTACCAAGCAATCCATAAATTTCCATGGCTAAAGAAATAACTTCCGATGTACAATGATGACGTATATTTAAAATCTTCTATGAATTAAAGTCGCTGGAGATGTGCATTTCTGAAGTATAACTCTTCTTTTCTGAGAATTTGATTGCTCTTGATTCGGCTTATCAGTAATTTCAATTGTTTTAAATGACATTCAACGATCTCTAGTGACCTTCGATTATGGGAAGAAATATAGTTGATTCGCTGGTTTTCATCGTAGTCTTACTCTGAATAGATAGCATTATATTCCCAGTATATTTTTATGTACATAAACTCACCACAAAAATTCACCGAACTTTTCCAATTTTTTTTTACTGTTTAATTGTACGTTAGCTAGTAAGTGGAAGACGCTGCTAAGAACACCTGTTAGGATTGTCTAATAAGTGAATTTGTTCAGGTGTTCTGAGCGGCGTCTTTAGAATATCATTAGACAGCCTTCTCGGCTCCCGTAACCTGAAGTTCCTGAAGACGCGCTTGAGGCGGCGAGCTGTGGCCATTGCAAGACTAGTGCGATATCTGCCATCCTTCTGACGATGGTGGAAAATTAAAAACTTGTTTTGTGAAGATATGGAGGGTTTTGTGCGCACGTGTGACGTACGCAACCGAAATCGAGTCGCTAACGTTACTGTCCTTGTGATCAGTAGTCGTTGGTGGATATTGCAATAATCTTGCTTTGCTAACTACCGAGCCGCCCGAATTAACTGTACTTATAGATGCATAAGGTAACTTTTGGGATTAGTTTCAGTTATTTTATGTTTCACAATATGAATACTACCAGGCGCTCAGTGAGTACTTTAGCACTAGTATTGAGTTATGTTCAACTCCTCCAATACTCAACCCTCTTTACTCGCTTTAATCTTAAATGTTTCTTTTAATAAATTGTTGTATTAACTGAGGCTGTATTTTGTTATTTTGGTAAAAATCATGGAACACAATTGCTTTCATTCCCCTTTCCTCCAAGCACAGCTAGCGTTAAAACTATCTGACTTTGATAGGCCAGAGAACAATAAATCATTTGACGTTCGTTGCAGGAGAATGTACACCAGTCGATAGATTGATCTTATTGTAATGCCTTCCATATAGTCATGAATTGTAAAATCTTAACGTTGATATCGAAAAAAAATTTGTTCAATAATTAAAATTGACAAATTTACATGCAGTTTAATCGAAGAAATGTGAACGACAACGGTGAATGTGAGTAAACTAATATAGATAAATAGATCTCGAGAGCACAAACTGCAAAAAAGACAAGTTTAAGATGGTTACTGAACCACCTGCAAAAATCAAGCTAATAAATCTAACATCAATTACATGGTGCTTTCAAATTTAATGAGTATCTACATGAATTAAATGTTATTAAAAAAATCGATTGAGCCTCAACAATCATTGGAAGCCTGGATGTACCTAATATAAAAATTGGCTTAAGCCGATTAATGGCTTAATGAAAATTTTCTATTCAGAAGGAACCAGATATTATGTATATAAACTTGACTCAATAATTAGTTAAAACTTCTCAAGTAACAAATTCATATCTTTAAAGTTCATAAACTGATGGCACAAGAAATTCTACTCCTGAACTATTCAGTATTTCAAAAACTGACGTTAAAATAACTAAACCCTGCACAACCAGGTTTAAAAGCACCGCGTTTGTAATATTCTATTTTACGACTTCGAATTTTGTGTTTTGTATCAAATTGTTAAGTTCAGTACCGGTCTGTATTTTTCTTATATCGAAATATACATTGATACTAGACCAGTCGTGACCCGTTGGGTGAAATAAAATTTATCAAAATCAAACCGTATCCAGAAATATATCCGATGCAGTTAAGTTGGTATCCACAATACAGGATTAAACGAAGAGTATAAATTTCGAATATTTCAGAGCCGACAGACAAACGTGTGCACGGTTTCAAGCAAGACGACTAGAGTTTAGTATTATACTAGACGACACGTGACCCGTTGGGTCAAATAAAATTTATCAAAATCAAAGACGAGAATTGCAGAAACTCTATTCACCAGTTGAAAGCTCAGGAGCTTGCCTAATCAATTAAATTTTCTACACGTTGATGTTGGACTAAACATTCAACACGTGGTTAAAGGAAGAGCTCAGAAATTTTTCAACCACAGTAAAAGTATTTGATTCTTAGTGTTAGTACTCATAGACAGGCTTTCAGTTCTTCCACAAAAGAAACGCACTGTGGGAAGGGCTTCGCATGAATGTGAGTAGAACCCAACAAAAGCAATAGTAACCAAAAAATTTCATTTCCTGATGCGTGACAGACGAATTAACAGCCGCTAAAAGGTGATGTACAGAACAGACACGCAAAAGAATTTTTGTGCAATTAATGAAGTAAAAATTAACAGATTTGCATAGGAGGCGGCGTAAGAATCTCAAGAACTCGAAGAGGTGAACCAAGGAGAGGGAAGAATGAGCTTCATGCAGGAGATTGGTAGTATGCGGTAAGCCGTCCTTCACATGAGAGACAGAGAAGGTAAAGAGGAAAGATCCAGAAAGCTTAACAGCAAAATACACGACAACCTTCTGTAATAGACGGTGATTTCGCAGAAGAGCGCAAATCCCCAAGTACACTAACGAGAATATAATAACTACCATGCTGAGAAGAGCTCACACATCTTGCATTCTCCGATGGTCGCCAAGTTGTTGTGGTACGATTATTGATCAATTGTCTTTAGCATACCCCTATAAGGAAAAGAATTTTAAAATACACTAAATTGCCCAGGGTGGTACAGTTTAGAAACTACTTACCTTATGAGAAAAACAAAGCTAATCTTTATCGGCACACAAACTAACCATCTATCTACCCATTTTTTGCTCAGTATGCCAGCTGCTCTTAAACCTTCACGTAGAGTAACGCGTATCTCATAAGAGAAATCTTTTAAAACATTCCTCAAACAGGGATAGCCATAGAGCCACAACTCGGGCAAAAACTCTTCTCAACGTATGGAAGGTAATAAATATCACAGTAGGGCCTCTTCACAAACCCATTCTTGAGAGTTCCATCTCTGACGGTAATTGTACAGGTTCGCCGATTCATAAAATCGACACATTGGATCATTGGTACTGTGTCGGTAGAGCTTCTGTTTTACTTACATAAATGTATGACATCCACCACAACCCGCACTGCGTCTGAGACGCTTGACTCGTGAAATATAGTTTACAATAACCGGATAATAAGGTTTACAATATTAATTTTACATTTCTAAGTAACACGGTGGTTTTATAAATTTATCAAACTGAACAGCTATGCTAAGCTAAATTCTTCATACACGTTATCAAGTTTGATTTGTAAAAATACAATCACCATATTTTGTTAATAGTTTCATTTTTACATGCTTTCAGCGATTTTTTAACATAAGATTTTTTCAATGTGTCAAGGTAAAATGTCAAATCAGATTACAATTTCAAAGTAAATGATCAAATTCCCGAAGCTTATGAGAATAGTAATAGTATCCTGAAGCTTATCTGGCATTCCCAATTTTAGTCGAATATTCGATCATGTCGCAAATGCAACTACTTTGAAGATTTTTTCCAATAGTTGGCGGGAATCAACTACGCTAAAGTAGGATATTATAGTAGTAAAAGTAGTAGTAGTAGCCGCAGTAGTAGCAGTATAAATTACAACGCTTCAGTGAGTGTAATTACGTCGCACTGAGAGAGAGGGAACCAATTAGTTTGATTTAGTACTAAAGAGAACGTGTAATCCATGCACAAGATGTGTTCCCGCACAAGATTCCCTGCGCATGGAAACAGCATGTAAAGAATAAATATGAATAAAACACAAAGAAACGATAGCAATAGGAATGAAAATTGAACAACGTGAAAAAGTAGGAACGAGAGACAGAAAGCAGTACTATAGGTGAGGTAACTTGACCGTGTCCCTAGTATATTGTAGGCCTTTGGAATCGCCTCAACATTATCTGATATTTATACTGCAAGTGTCATTCCCCATCCAGCTCCCTTTTAACAAGCCGCCTTAATCAATATTGTTGAGCAAAGGCCCAAGATAAATGATCCACTGAAGAGAACTCAGCGATTACTGAAATCTCTCTCAAAAAACGCAATTTTCGTACCTCCTTTTTCTACAGATTTATCTGACCTCACGATTATACCTATCGTAAAACTCCACGCTAAAGAAGCGCGATTCCTGCAGGACTAAAATGAACTCTTCGCAGCGTTGTGGACTACAATCTCTTTAGACGTCACAAAACATTCCGCTGATCGTATCGTGACGCATCTTTTTAACGCACACCTTAACTGCTAAACATAGCGCATGATTTGAATACTCTTGCAGATAATTGTGACGTTAGTTGTGACGCAAACCTGTCTGAGTTATAGGATGAACACAAAAAAGAATGAGAGCAAAACCCGATGACGTAGATAAAACAGTTCGCAGCCCCACAAATGATGTACGTTTGATCGATATGTAGTCATGACGTCAGTAAAACGAGATCTTCCGCAAAGCTCGACAAAATAACCATGTTTGGAAAATTATAGGCTTAAGAATTTATAGGGAAGTTTAGTTACTGACGGGTTAACTGGTAAAGTTAATTGGAAACTGTTGAGGAAATGAAGTCAAAATGTTTTTCAAATTTGCATTCCCAATCTGAAGATAAATTATAGGACTGGAAATAACAACCGCTCCAGTCTAAACGGCCGGTACTGTGTCACATAAGACTATAATTCCTGTATTTGTCAAAGCTTCTTAATTGCAATGACGAACGTTCAAATGAAAGAAAAAATTGGAAAGCGTAGTAACGAGAGACTGCGCAGATGACTTGCTCTGAGGGTTGGTACTACAATCCGTGAACCAACCTATCATTGTAAATAAGAGGAAAAAGATAAAGGCAATGACAGTCTTTAATTCAGAACTTACAGATCGGCGTGATTTAAGGTTGCCGAGTATTCAAAGCATGCTGAGTAAGGAAAAATACGCCAATCTCTTTGCGGACTGCAGGACCCTTGCTTCTCTAATTGAGCCGATAGATTAGGCCAAAAATGCAAGGAGCAAAGCAAGTTCGTAATCTTCATGATTTATATTTGCTTGTCACCGCAGGAGAAATATTTTATGAAACATTTTTATTGAGATTTGTTAAAAATGGCAATCATTTCCTGCTAAGGTAACTATAATCTAAGAACAAAAGCTAAGTAAACAAGTTCAATTGTGATTGTGATATAAAATGGTTTCAAATCAAATTTAAGACTTTCTAAAAACGATATCATTTAATATCTTTGATGTGATACAAATCTTTTCAGTTTATTCATTCTCAATTTCTATTTTTTACACCCGATCGAACATAATAGGTTCGAACTGAAAAATTACAACTTGGAATAAATATAAGACTGCCTTAATTAGGGATGCATTGTTATTACCTGTTCTAAAATTTGAGCATATCGTCAGAAGAAATTGGCTCCAACAACCAATCAAAGTTTGGAAGAGTTCCTCATTCTCAATTTTATTTATCAAATGCTCTCGAAAATTACAACATACAACAGCTTAACAGCATTCGTTCCAAATTATGCTATGAAACTTTCAAAGTTGAATGTATCACCTGGTTTTTGTCAGAAGAGAACTAATGGTAGTCCAACAAACTGGCACAACTAAAGTTCTCTTCGCGAGCAGTTGTTGCTGGGAACATTTCCACACCCGCAAAAATCAATCTGAAATTTCTATATCCGCTGTAGCTCAAATTCAAATACATCATTGAATGTCCTCGCAATAGTATCAGGAAATAAAATCAAACACAAATCACAATAGGTGTCGAACACACCGTGGCACGCATTTATAACTCCAACGCTATCGTTTTAATCAATACAAATGCAACGCAGTTCAATGGAATTGAAATGCGCTCAACACTGGACGCAGAAAAAAGGTTCTTGATCGCAATCTGAGAAGTCCAAAAAAAGTCTCGCGAGGGCGAGGGTCGCCGACGAGCGAGGGTCGCAACGAGGGGAATCGCTAAGGAAGCTTTTACAAAAAACAGGCTAAAAAATACGAAGGATGTCTATGCAGCGCACCCGGCACCACCGCCACTGCAAGGTGCAATAGGCGGCAGCAGGTAAGAGACGTCGTCTTACGTGGCGACTAGGGCGCTTTGGCTTAAAAATTACGCGTTATTTTCTATATGAACACTGAGTTCGACGGTTTCTGAGGAAGTGGACTACAGCACCCAGCATGCACTTGAAACTACCGCTAAGAAATGGACGACAAAATTTATGCGAATCGATATTGTTTAGTCTCACGTGCTGCCTTAAAAAAACTTTCTTGGCTATCCCAATGTTTGTTTTGAAGCTGAAAACAGAGTTACTCGTCGTGGATCCAGAAACAATGGCATCATGGATCATTACATGCTAAGCCTTTCTTGGACAGAGTGAACTTTGCAGGCGCTATGAACTCCTCCAGAGGCCTCACCTGCTCGGTCTCATCCCCTCAGGGGCAGAGACGGGAGTGGAGAACGGGAGGCGGGGAGGAACCCTCGCATCTTTGCACTCGTCCCTCTCTCTCTCTCTCCTTGCATCTGCAGAGCCTCCAGACCCTCGGCGGTGTCCTTCCCTCTTCTTCTTCTTTGCTTTCGCCTGCAAAGAAAAATGCACACAACATTACGAGGCGCCAG
>VOMN01110111.1:0-11045 GCA_014899125.1 Orchestia grillus
TCAGTGAGGGGTGAGGGGCAGCCTTGCGTCAGTGAGGGGGTGCTGGACCCTCACACCTCCCGCATCCAATCAATAAAGAAGGGCTGTTGTGCCACATCCAGGCGCTTGCGGCGTGCGTCTCATGCGTGACATGAACACACGACCCTGAGTGCGAGTGTGTGAGTCATCGCCCTTGTGTTCGTGTGTCGTACGCAAGCAGAAGTTCTTTAGACTCATGAGATTTCGGAATGTGTTCTCTTTGAATATCTTCTTCAATTTTTCAAAGCGTACACAAGGTTGGGTTGAGCGTTTCCCTGCGTAGTGAGCTATGCTTTTTAAACGAAGAGAAGATGAGCAAAAACAAAAATCTGACTGTGCTAAGTGCAAGCAGTCGTGTGCTCAAAGGAACGGTACGTACTCTCTATTAAATATCAGATTTCATTTCATTTACGAAGTGTCGAATTTTAATTTTCGATTTTCAAGTGAGAACAACCAACTGACTGCGCCCTAAAACCTGTACGATCAATCAAATGGTTAATTCGAGTATGGTTTCAGATTTTTTTCCTTCCGGAAGATTGAAATGAGAAACGTTTTCCAAGTTACCACCAATTTCAGTCTCAGTAAAGTGGCACTAACATAACGCTCCTGGTGAATGAGTTTGTATTTTACTTTGTGAGCTAAAGCAATAACAAAACAATTGTCGTAATATATGGCTTGTGTTTTTCAAAAATGCGCTATTAATACTATATATATATATTATTCCCATTAACCATTTCTATGCAGCCAGGAAAATAGTTTCGAGAATGACCATTTCACTAAAATTTGGAGTCTGCTACTGAGTGTGGAGCTGTTAACTTGGAGCGTTTATTATTCAAAGAGAATATAGCAATACATTCCATAGTCATTTTGTGATCAATATTAGGGTGTGTTCTTGTCATCCTCGGCGTATGATTTGAATGAACAGGATCGGAAGTACTTTCATCGATACGACCATAGTTAATATCTGCGTTATCAATGGGCTAAATTTTCCACACCCAACCCTTTTCCAAATATTCCTATTAAGACTTTCTTATCGCACTAAGTGCTCTGGCATTCTTTAAACCTTGCTGTCCAATTGAATGGTTGCATGTTGGAAACTCGAGGAGAGCGTTCGTTGACTGGTGCCATGCCGCGCTGGTGTGTGTTGCTGACATGCGCAGAGGGTTGTACTCAGCACCCTTGCACCTGCTACTTACGTTTCCAGAAACCCTTTATTGTTCCTTTAAACGAATCGTTCAGCATTCACTTCGCTGTTTATAGTTCTGATCGTGCACTTCAATTTACGAGTTGATTGTTTTTTCATTGATGAGAAGGAGAGAAATAGCTCTAATTAGTCGGGAATATAAACTTGCAGGTTCCATTTTCCAGCGTCCCCTGAGGAACGAGTCAGTTGCACTCGGGTCGTGAGAGAGGGCGAGCGTGTTCCGTAGAGCTCTTGGCTAAGGCGTTGCTATGGCGAAGTCAGGAAAATTTGATAACAGTGAAACGACCAATAAAAAATGTGACGTGAGGCAAGCTAGGAAAGGTTATTAGGAATAAAGGTTGTTGCGCGGGGTGAGATTACTTTTCTCTTCAGCCTGCAAGTGCTTCCAGGACCGCGTACGTGGGGAGTGAGCATCGATATGAAGGTGATGGCCGGCGAGTCTGCTTGTGTTGATAAGGTGATAGAATAGCATCGTGTAAACATGCAACGGATCATGTGTGTGCGTGGCAAGCAAAACATAAATGAGCTTCGTGTAAATCCAGTTCGAAGGAACCTTTTAGTTCTACGGAGAAACGGGTTTTGGCTTTTCCATTTTGTTCAAATAAACTCAGTTTGAGGACGTGGGGGTCCCTTTAACTAGTGTGATGGAAAGCATGTTTTGTTTAGTTTGTCCCCACTAATAGTTGGCCACGGCTACTATGTGTACAGGAGTTATTCTTCGCATTGGAAATAAGTTGATCAAATAGGAAGTGCTTCCAGGGCTATTAATTTCAACCCGTTTTAATCATGATGAACTTGTAACATAGTTACAATACCATTTATGCCTTCAAGTTTGTCAGTGGTAATATAAAGCCAGCTAATAAATGTATTTTGATAAGTAAGATTGTTCCCAAGTCTTAAAAATTCCATTTTTGTAGTCCTGTAGAAAGCAGTGTTTACCGTACAGCCAGGGCTGCATACTGAGTAGTATGTTCGGTGATGATGTTCCGGAATCCCAAGGCGATGATCGGTGATGATGTTCCGGAATCCCAAGGCGATGTTCGGTGATGATGTTCCGGAATCCCAAGGCGATGTTAAAGCAATGTGAGCTATGAAATAAAATTGATCTTAATTAATGCTGTTACAATTCGATGTATTTGAGCATTGATGTAGGAATAATTCCCAAGGAGGAATATCTGCTATCATAATGATAGCCATCGTGTATTTGTATGGAGGTATTCATGAATATTTATCGGTAATACTTTTCACGTCCCACCATAGAGAACATTACTGCAAGCTACGCTGAAATGCAGCAGTGTCGGAGATAAGATACTGACCATCATATCGTAAATTTATGTAACCTGAAGAAAAGCTAAATCTGTTATTTAATAGAATACGACGAGACAGTATTTTATCAAAGTAGTTTGATTATGAATAGTTGATTTCAAAGGACACGATGAAGGACAATTTCATTGATGAAATCCGGCCATTTTAAAGCTAAACTATTTTAAATCCGGTCATTTTTGTCAGGGTGCTTATACTATTGTAAAAATAATGTGTCGAAACTAGTGAAGGCTACATGTGCGGGAAAAAATATTATTGAACATATGCACATCTATAGTTCATTTCAGTGTGTTTTGGAATGTTATCATAGAAAATTTGTACTGTGTACGACCAAATCCGTGGCCAATACTTATACGATTTATCCTGCTCGTGTTTTGTTAGGGTTGTGAGTTACCATCTCCCTAGTTACAGTCTTCCTAGTTACAGTCCTCTAAATTACAATCTCCCTAGTTACAGTCTCCCAAGTTACAGTCTTCCTAGTTACAGTATCCCTAGTTTCAGTCTTCCTAGTTTCAGTCTTCCTAGTTACAGTTTTCTTAGTTATAGTCTTCCTAGTTACAGTCTTCGTAATTACAGTCTTCCTAGTTACAGTATTCCAAGTTACAGTCTTCCTAGTTACAGTCTTCCTAGTTACAGTCATCCTAGTTACAGTCCTCTAAGTTACAATCTCACTAGTTACAGTCTCCCCAAGTTACAGTCTTCCTAGTTACAGTCTCCCTAGTTACAGTCCTCTTAGTTACAGTCTNTTACAGTCTCCCTAGTTACAGTCTCCCTAGTTTCTCGCGAGGACTCAGGCCTAAGAGCAATAAGGGTGGGATGGACAGTTCAGGATTTGCGCCACATTGCATCATATATATAGGCTAGTACCGGTGGTGCTCCGGTTGAGGACCATCAAAGTTTCAGGGACCGAGACGTGTTAGTTCGCTCCGGCGGTGGTGCATGTACCGCGTGTGATGAGGTGCTTATGGAGAATGTTATGGAGTTCCTAAAGGGGTTCCACAGAACCGCAATTGCGGTAAGAACCGTCAGCACGACTCGGTCCTGGCTGCAACTTGGGGCACTGAAGCTGACTCTACTTACTTCTCTGGTTAACTGTCGATTTTATTCGCTATAAGTTTTAATTCTTTTGATAATCAATAAAACAGTGGGTCAATGTTTGCTGAAAACTCGTTGATTCGTGTTGTAATATGGGAACCACGACAACAAAGAAAGACATTTTTTATACAATCTATAACATATTATTTTTCACCCCGGCATAAACACGAGATTTTCAATATTGTTTCTAGATGTTATTTGTGATGAGCTCTTCAGGACGTAGAGAGAGACTCGCAACGCAACACTGGGGGGGCATTTGTGGCCCGTTTCTTTTCGAAAAGGTTTCGTTGTGGCACGAGAATCTTTTGAGCCTCCCGCTTCTGGCAGGGCCCCATCAGCGGTAGTATTTTCAGTCCTAAACCTCTCTGTCGAGAAATATTTTTCTCTTAGTGGCTACATGGACTTGGTCAGAGAATTCTAGATGAAGCCTTTCAGATGGTATGTGAACTTGTAACGTTGTGATAACAGCTGTCGATGGACTGGATGTCTGTAGTTTGATGCTTCTAACAGTGGAATAAAATTATATTTCTGCTCTGATGTTTTTCTGACAGCAACTACAGAAAAATTGAGACATTTTCTTTCTTCAAATATCAAATTTGGTAGTAAATGAAAATCGAGTGAATCCTCTCTCTCTCTCTAAGCTTTGCATTAGCTTTGCCGCTCCCTACAAACGCAGCTTCATGTGGTTCCATGAACTTTTAAAGTTCAGTTTATGCTTTTATTTAGTGCAGAGAACTAGTTGGGGAACTTAGGGAAACTTAGGCTTCAGGCAAAGCTGCTTGATTGGTTCTGTGAGGTACCTTGGTAACGCTGCAGGTTTGTACGATCTTGTTCGAGTTTGGATTCGTATGTTATTCGAAATCTGACTTTCGCAGTGTTATGTTGTGATTTTCTTATAAAAAGCAAACCATTTCTGGAAAAGTAATACGTTTGAACGGTGTTTTTTTCGAGTGATTCAGGAGTAATTTTTCACACTACTCGTGCAGTGAAAGTGGTTAAACTTTCGAATACATCAGAATGTTCTTCTTTCATTTTCATCAGCAGTTCGTCTAGTCTGTGAGAAATTGAATGATCGTTTTAAAAAGTGCCCCAGCACAATTTGTGAGCATAGATTCAACGTTACGAACACCGCTTTTTCATCTCTGTGAAGGTGTGTGTTTGGAGTCTAATTTCATTCGTGAAGTACGGGGGGTTCGTGACACATTCGGACATTCATGCACTGGAAAAAGAGACGTTCAACCTGAACACGATGCGCTCGAAATCTTACCACGTTTTGTGACTAATTTTAACTCCGTTGAATGAGACTAAGTGAAATTCATGCAAGTAATACCTGAAAAGGAGCTCTAACACTTTTAGTTCCTGTGAAATAACAACCAATTCTCGCTTGGATGGAGTTGTCTAACGCCCGATGTCTCATTCGGCCGGCCAGGTGAGTGTTGTAATGTAACTATAATGTGCACCATATACTTAATTCTGAACTTGCCCATTGGAGGAGTTTCCTCCTATGTTGTTGCATGCTTGGTGCATGTAACTCGTAAAGTAGTCACTCTGGATTAGAGAAATTTAGTTCTAGACTGTGTAAAACCTATTTTTCCGACTTTGCGTAGTGCTTACGAATGAGCTACCAATGTTAAATAAGAACGGCGTTTTCTGTGTCGAAAACTGGACGAGTTACTGTAGAGGGCATGTTCTAGAAATAGGGTGTGTACCTTGCGTCCATGCGAGCGTGTGATTCTCCCTGAACGTAGTGATGCTGAATTGTATTGGAGGTAGATAATTTCTTACGAGTTGAGATTTATTGTGTTTTCGTATTTCAACTGCACACATTTTCTCAAAACAAAGGGACTTCATTACGTAACACTTGCTTATCTCCTTCTCAGGGGGTAAATTTCTATACTGTCCGATTGATGACCCGGAAACGGATTGCACCTTGACGGTAGTGTAACGTGATACTGAAGCCATGTCATTTCCTCTACGTGCCCCACCTTTTCTGCTACCCATTACATACTTGCGTCAAAGTTCCTGGGAATAGGTGCTCTCTCTCTTTCTCTCAGTCACCCACTCAGGAAGAAGGCGATCGCCGCTTGATAATTCCAAGCATGGAAAAATCATCGCGCGAAGGTCTGCATCAGGCAACACTTTTATGAAAAAAAGCCTTAGCGATGGCAGGGAATGTGAACATCGCGTGGCTTGTGACAGGAGAGAGGACAAAAATTCATCGCGTTCCTTGCATAGCGGGAATCGTCAACAACTGGGTTCTGGGTGGCGTGGTTGACATAGCGTTCGGGAACCGAAGTGGTCATTTCGAAGTGCCAGAAGCCGTGTGCCAAAATTGATGATGATCGTTCCTCGAGTTTGAAATTTCCTGATAGTATAGAGTCTCTAATGAGCTTAAGAAGCTTGGAATGAATCGAAGATGTTTAGTTATTTTCATTTATTTTCACACTAGAAAAGGACGCGTTTTTCGAGTCTTTTCCTTCTTTTCCCATTCCATATTCATGCGCCTGTCCTTGCTAAAATGATCAGCAATTCGAATTCACGCTCAATTTCAGTGAACAAAGTTTCAGTGAATATATTCCGGTGTATACAATTCCGGGATACGTATGAGTTTATCATAGCTTCATTCACTCGGCACATTTAGCTCAGAGTTACCGAGGCATGCGTCCGGTCTTATGCAGCACACATGCGCTTTGTTGTGCAGATTGGGATTGTCAGTCTTCCGTAGGACGGTGTTACTGCAATCGTATCACTGTAGTATGCGTGTACAGATCTGCCCTCGCGAGAGCTACCATGCATATTACTTTTTAATCTACGGATTTTGGTCTCAGCATTTCAGTATATTGCACATTTATTGGCAATCCTGAAATGGTGAATGTAATTATATTGATCAGTACCCATAATTTTTCTTTCAGCATTAAATATTTGAAGAGAATTTGCTTTAACAACATCCGAGGGACAAGTGATGAGCCGAATTTTTGTAGGAAATATCGTGAATCTATGTAATTGTTCTTAAAAGTTGACTGTTCGTGTACAGTTTGATCTTCAAGGGCCAATTTGTCTTCTTTGTGGACTGTTCTCTCGAAAATTGTCTTCGGTAGACATAAATTCATGCGACATAGTAAATTACTGCTCGACAAATGGAGGAAAATTTAACTTGCAATGCAGATGTGCAATGAATCAGCAAATCTGCGATAAAAACAACGACTTTTGAATTTTTTAATCACTTTCAACTAATGCCGTGCTCTGCGAAGCTTGTGGTTTGTCCAACGTTTGTTCATGATTTTTCATCTGTATTTTCGAACACGAGTAGCAGTGTGCACCCCATTCCCATATTTTCGCCGCCCTGTTGATGATCAGTTTCCGGCGGCGATATCTGCGCTTGGGCGGAAAAATTATGGATAATTTTAAATGCATGTTCTCTAAAACGTTGCAACCCCCGGCAAAAAAAGTTAGATTGGCCCCTGTTATTAAACGTGTCACTCAAGCCTGCGTATAAAGTGCGACCTCTCTCAGATTATTTCGAGTGATATTTTATTCATATTCAGCTTCTTGGTAGCGAAATTTCGGGCGAGTAGTCAGGTCGCACAGAGATTTAACGATACTCCGAGGGGAAAATGAAACTCTGTTTTATAATCATATATCATAAATTAATTAATAGGGCATTTTGAGCCGGGTGTGAAGTACGGTACAATAACAAAACTTGGTAAAAGAGGCCAATACAAATTTTACCTAATGAGTAACAGCCTAATGGTTCGAATGAACTCGCATTAACCAGAAAGCGAACGAGCCAGAAGATTAGACGCAATTAATCGGACTAGTATTGAATTGATTTAACTTATAATTCTCTTTCCCAAACTCTCGCGTATTGGTGGACTACAGAACTCACATACAGTAACTCAGTCTGACCGACTGAAACGAGCTGCTCCAGGAAAGCTTTCGCAATATTTTAATAGAGATTAACTATTATATCCCAGCTCGCAGTTCGAGCAAGTTCTTTTTTCCAGCAGGTTCCCGTTTTCGGACCTATAACAGAGTCTCTAGCCTGACGCTCAGCGTCCAATGGCTACAACCTCTAGCTCTGCCCCTCTCACACTGACTGTCTATTTCCCAAACTGTAGCGTGCCCCAACTCTTGTGTGGTACATCGAGACGCGTTCCCAATGCCTACATCTGGAATTCAGTCGTTTGCCCGCTTCGATATATACTCTGGAATTTCCCTCATTCGTAGAGATGGATCACATTACAGCGTCTTGCATGGGGTTCGGCCTAAGAATGTATTCCCTCTGGTCGACTCTTGCAGTTAACGCCTACGCTTGGAATGCCCGCAGCGTCTCACGCGCCTCTCGTATACCATCGCACAGCCTTGGGTATAGTTAGCCTAGAATAAGGCCGGCTACGAGCATGTCTACATATATACAATGAACTTCTAATTTTATACATCTGCGCTTGCATCTTGCAGAACCTTAATTTCCGACCTCCAGCAGATAAAAATTTTATCCACTTCAGACTGCCTCGTAAATTATATGAGGAATCATGATTAATTTTGCATTTCACAGGAAGTATTGCGCCTGAGACCGTTATGAGACCGTAACATTTTTCCTCTTCAAGCCCTCCCTCTGCAGTAGTTCAGGCAAAAATGACTACATCAGAAGCCTTTTCATTGGCTGCAGGTGTTAGAATACGCTCAGAGAGGCTGATTTGTACACCGAGCGGGGCCAAGGAAGACGTGTAAACTCGTTGTTAGCTGTTTGTTCTCTGACCGAAGTTTGGACGGGTTTGTTCAACAAAAATTTGAACAGTACAAGTCCGGTATTACGAGTCTACTCGTCCTTGCTGGATAAGACGCCACACACCTAACAAAGTAAATGAGTAAATTTTAACAGACTCACGAGGCTCTCAGAAGGCGGCGGGCGCCAAAAGATATACACTTTTTAACAGCTCAGCGTCCAGTACCGTTACGACCGATCGTTCAAATTTTAGTTCTCATTTTTTTCTTGTTAAAGAGGCTATACATTTCAACTTGAAGTGTTTCATCGCGAGAATTGTTTTCGGAATGCTTTCATCAATTCATTTCCTGTATTTACATGGGTGATCTTACTTCAATATACATAATGAAGGTGCAAAATTTTGTTGTCAATACCTCAACGGACGGAAACTTCTCATATGTATTGAATTACTCGGATACTCATTACAATTGATAAATTGTTGCCAAGCTAGCCAAAATGAAATTGATAGTTAATCTAGAAAACCATATTTTTTACATTCATTTCTTACCCTATAATAACCTATGAAAACATTTCAAACATCAGTACATGTATCATCGATACAAACTAACACAATAGTACATAGAGGAAATATTCCATCTTACGTCATGAACCTGTTAAAGGTCATTGCCCACATGGCGTTCACATGACCCGTGTAGTCAGCAGTGACCGTGAGATGCAACAACCGCGGCGTGCATATATGTCGACAGTGACCGTTAACAATTTAAAATTGAACCCAAGCGGAAATCCTAACCCACAAACTATGACTAACCGAAAAATTCCTAGTGCTGTCAAAGCGTCCATATTACCGCCATAAAACCCGCAGAGTGGGGCAGAGTAGTGGCCCACAACCCACAGAGTGGAGCAGAGTAGTGGCCCACAACCCTCAGAGTGGAGCAGAGTAGTGGCCCACAACCCTCAGAGTGGAGCAGAGTAGTGGCCCACAACCCTCAGAGTGGAGCAGAGTAGTGGCCCACAACCCTCAGAGTGGAGCAGAGTAGTGGCCCACAACCCTCAGAGTGGAGCAGAGTAGTGGCCCACAACCCTCAGAGTGGAGCAGAGTAGTGGCCCACAACCCTCAGAGTGGAGCAGAGTAGTGGCCCACAACCCTCAGAGTGGAGCAGAGTAGTGGCCCACAACCCTCAGAGTGGAGCAGAGTAGTGGCCCACAACCCTCAGAGTGGAGCAGAGTAGTGGCCCACAACCCTCAGAGTGGAGCAGAGTAGTGGCCCACAACCCTCAGAGTGGAGCAGAGTAGTGGCCCACAACCCTCAGAGTGGAGCAGAGTAGTGGCCCACAACCCTCAGAGTGGAGCAGAGTAGTGGCCCACAACCCTCAGAGTGGAGCAGAGTAGTGGCCCACAACCCTCAGAGTGGAGCAGAGTAGTGGCCCACAACCCTCAGAGTGGAGCAGAGTAGTGGCCCACAACCCTCAGAGTGGAGCAGAGTAGTGGCCCACAACCCTCAGAGTGGAGCAGAGTAGTGGCCCACAATGCTCTACCTCGGCCACGTGCTTTGTGGGATCATCTGTCGACGTGCTCCAGAACTGAAGGATGTGCTGCGAAAAAAGCATTACCTTAATTGTTTATTCGGTCATCAAGGGTTTATGTACCATCGTATGATTCGCTTCGATGTTCATGGGGTAGAGCACTGACATATTTATTTGTTACTTAGTTCAAGGTAGTCAATATGATATTTACTTGCACGGACATTTGGTAACTAACTAGTTCTTAGTCGACCAAAGTGTGGTAGCATAATTTTTGCGATACCCTAGATTTTCATATAAGACGGCACTTTCGATCCATGATCAAAGAAGGTGCTACAGAAACTTGTCGAGTTCCATAGAAGTCGTCACGCATAGAAAGGCTACACCTTGTAGTTTGTTTCATTGTAGATTATTTTATTGTTTTCAATTGCACACACAAAATAGTGCCGTATAAATGCGCACATACGTGTCCTTCAAGCCCTACTTATTCTTCAGTGTCAACATGTCTCTCGAGACTTATCTTCTTTAGACATCAACTTGCGTAGCATAATCAACGACTGCTCAAAATGAGGGGAAATTAAAATTAGGAATCAAGATGTACAATGAATCAACAAATCAATATTTAAAGAAAACGCCTAATGGCCACTGTGTAAGTTTTTATTCACTTTCAAAGTAACGCCTTACACTTCGAAGAGGTTTGTGCAGCGGCACCACACCGTTACACCATGGCCTCACATGATCACATCACATGATCACAATCTTGCACAGTCGAGCCATAACACCCTCGTCACAATACATGACGACATCTTATCTCCCCAGACTTACCCCAGGGTAGTCACCCTATCTCTTCACCCATTTGTGACGTAATTACCTAACTAGATCACCTTTCTTCCTGCGAGTCACGAAGTCACGTCCCCTCTTGGCTTACCGATCAGATAATTGCGCTATCTTTAGAAATATTCTTCAAGTAGTCGCCCTATTACGCGGCCAATTCCCAACATGTGCATGGCCTCGCCCTTCCATTCGTTATCTGATCGCGTCATCGCTACATCAACTCCAGACATGATCTTGTGTTCTGTCAAATCCATACGTCACTAAATTCATTGCTCTGTGCCTATAGCTCGAAATCCCCTACCACCCTCATTCTATCACCTCACCT
>VOMN01110116.1:0-22195 GCA_014899125.1 Orchestia grillus
ATTTCGCGTTTGGTTCACTGATTATGTTGCCCTCCACTCGGAACGGCCAGTTCAAGGACTTGGTCCGAGCTTTGTTCCTGGCGAATGTGTAGAAGTACTTCGGGTTCACACTAATTGCATCGACTGCTTTTTCCTCATTTCTGGTCTCCGTCTTGTGTGATTTCGTCAACAGCCTTTCCAGTTCGGTGACGGGAGCTGATACTCGACATCGAGTTTCGGGGCATGTCGTTTCTGATAGCGACTTGAGGAGCCGCCTTTTCCTTCTCATTGTAATCCGGCGGTCTCGGGGCACTATTATCATTTTCCCTTCCCTCTTCATAGGTGCGTGTTCACTGCAGGTCTCAAGAAGTAATCTCTGTAGGTCCTCGTAGACTTCCTGAACCGCTCGGGCGGCTAGTCGCTCTTCCCAGTTTATCCCGTAGAGGTACTCGATTAAGCTGTCCCTGTTTAGGGGGCTCATAAAGTTTAACGAGCTAAGCCCCTTCTGATTTCGGCGTTGAGATCCGAGGCGTTGAGATGCGAGATCCGAGGTACAGTAATATTATTATACTCCAAAAGAATATAAAATGCAAATTTATTTTAATTCGCTTTAGGTAACAACTAATTTCATTCATTTTTCATTGGAATTCGCTTTTATTAAATCAACAAACACGTTCGCAAATTTTGCTGCACGCTGTACATTGCGACAGAACTCTCCTACTGCAGTAATATCACTCTCATAAAAAGTATGATTATTTTGATCTTGGGGGAAAATATCTCGTTTCATAATTTCTTTCAGATACCAAGTTTACCGAAAGAAGAAAACTGGACTGGACTTCATTTTCAGTTCGATTGTTAATCCGTGAGCATCATTTGATATTCGTATTTGATTATTTGGTCTCGATGCAGGATAAATTATCGCATATAATTTGTGGTAATGAAAACGAGGAATTACAAATTAACTTACTTGCACAATAGGTAACGAACTTTCGTGATTTTATACACAAGTAGTATCAAGTACCACTTTTTTTTCTACACCCGCAATCATCTAAGCTTCAGTAACAACACAAAAAAAATATGAACTGCTCTCCAACAATTTGAAGAGCAGGAATCAGTATTCCTATCACAGAAATATGTTGACTAACCGGTAATGCAATTTCATTGGGACAGAAATGTTTAGGGAGACAAACTAATTCAATTGACAAGCTACCGCAATACCCATACCCGACAACAACTGAGCGCAGAAGAATGAGCCTGGAATGTCAAGTGCAGGACAAATGCTGATCCTCGTGTAATTATGATACACACAAGCCACAGACGCGGCACGGGCGCTGAGGCAGGCAATGTCCGTTCTGAACAGAAGCAAAAAATTGTCGAGCGTTGGTATCTGATCGGGTTTGTTGAACGTCGTCTCTGCGGTGGGAGATAAACCAGATTACCGTGGTTTAAGAGACATAAAATAGCGCCCCAGACCATTTCGAAGCACTCAGCCCGCTGAAACGATGATGCTTCACAGACAAATTTCTTACAGCAGAGACATAAAATCGTGCTCTAGACTGTTTCAAAACACTCTTCCATGAATGATCAATAATAGTTCACCCAGAACTAATCCAGATCTGAAGAAAACTTGGGTGACTCAGGACAAAAAACTGAAACAGCGGTGAATTTAGAATCAATAACAAGATGTGCAGCCAAGCATCGAGCGAATTGTTGAGTGTACGTATCATTTAAGTCAAAAAGTAACACTTCCGAGTGGTTCATTTCACAAACCAAAACACAAATGATATGGTTTGTTGACTAGTGTTATAATTTTAGGTATAACTATTTAGTGACTAACTCCAATATTTGGCCAAAATAGTAGCCTTCTACAAGTGTTCCCGATTTGAAGATGACTACCAAGGATTTGTACTGAGAAACATTAATTCCCAAGGCCTACTCAGAGGTCTTCCATGTCCATTGTGCAGGTGACGCGGCTGCATCACACATCTCAAGATATACTGGAAATATAATTGCCCGTTATGAAAATTTAACAAAAAAAAATTAACATCTGTTAAAAAAAACACGTGCTCGAAATAATTAGGAATATGATGTCCCTAACTAGCATTTTCACTCAAATAGGTGACTATACACAACACCGTCTCGGGCGAGATGACGTTCTTCCAGAAGCATCCCTTACCTGTACGCCCTGCAGCTCTCCAGCGACGTAGCTCATTGGAGAGACCTATGCAATACATCGCTATGCATACAGGCGCACAACTCACGAGCAAGCATTAGATTTTCCCGATGATGAAATCCATTACCAAGACAAACATCTACTAACAGAGCTTTTTCAGAATGAAAAAGAGCAACATTTATCAAACAGATGAAATTTAGCATTGACTATAGACAGTTGATCCATATCCTAAGCAATGAACTCTTCAGCACTTGAACAACCTAACTTAATTTAAACCAGTGAATCAAGAGAAATAATTATGAATAATTACTATTGGCTTCAAACTATAAAAATGAAATAAAGCCTCAGCAATACGCTTTTTGTCTCATTACCAGGAACCTTGACCAGCAATGGTCGGGAGAAATTATTCTGTTAATGGTCGAAGGAGATAATACCGCTTCTGAAAAAAGATAGCGTGTGACTGAATCTCGAGCAGCACTTCAAATTTAATTACAATGTTTGACATAACGAAAACTACAAAATAAAAAGTTCTGAACAAAAGCCAACAAAAGACGATTTTGGACATGCGTCACATGACTCCATACCTTACGTCAAGAACTCGTAAATGTGAAATGGGGATGATCATATGAACTTACGTGAACGCATAAAGTATTTCGAGCAAAATGGATTTTGTTATGGCGATATTAACGCCAGTCCAGAACCATCACCAACCTACCAACCGCCAGACCTCTGGAACCCAGAAGTTAGGCAGGTAAGCTATAGACGTCGCAACTCCCGAGCACGCAGTGTCTGCTTATATACTGAACGCGCCTCAAGATTGGCTTCAATTGCAATGGATGAAACATCCAATTTTTTCTCAAATGGGTGGGCGGCTATGCTTGTGACAGCAGCAACCTGCACGAAGGTTTTATTTAACCCTAAAACGATCGACTTATTTTGGTGACAAGGGTGCACATAGCTTTTTTCGAAAAGCCGTAGCATCCATATACAAATATATTTTGAAATCCATATAGACGGTAAAGGGTGAAATAGTTTTGACTAATTACCTTCATAACGAGGTCAACTTGTACGCTGGAGCGTGATTAGCTGCGCTAGTACAGGTGACGGAATACTTGTGTACGTCAAAATGACTAAGTCACATCAGGATACATGCACTAACGATCCGAGTGGATAGAATCATACTATAATTGATTTCCGCTTTTAAGAAATTTTCCGCTTTTAAGAAATATAATACACCACAAGGCTAACAATAGTGCCACTCAAGGAGGTTTATATTTCGAGTCGCAAAATATAAGTGATTTGCCAGACAATTGTTTAAAAAGAGCATTTATAAGAAGAATAACTACCTAGCTCTGCTATTCCTGATCGATGGAACAGGTCGTAATGAAAATCAAACAAGACAAAAGTCTCAATAAATTGCGAGTACAATGGTTTACAGTAGCAATAACGAGGCACACTACGAGTCGAGGATGTGAAACAAAATATCTATAATTATAGATATTTTGTTTCACATCCTCGACTCGAATAAATTGTACTCGCAATTTATTGAGACTTTTGTCTTAGTTGTTTGATCATAGCGCTCCACAGGTATGTTCAGGAGGAAAAGATTTATAGATGAAAACCAACCGTACACTATGACATGAAACAAAAAACTAGATTTAGATGGAAAGCCAAACAAACACTGAAAGAAGCATCCAGTAACTGAAGAAATCGGACGTTTGAACATTAACTCCATGTAATACATCAACTGACAAACCGGTATCTTCCATACTGACTGAAAATAAATAAGAAAGCGCAAAAAAAAACACACGGAATTTGGAACAAGGCAAGCTTTTCATGCATGCCAGACGACGAAGTTTTCAGCTGTCTCAAAAAATTGGCTGCAAAAGGCGACAAATAAGACTAACAATTGTACGCCTAGAAAATGCTCAGCGAATATTATAAAAAAACAAAAAAGTAACAGCAAAGATGAGATAAACTCTAAAATAAAATGTTGGTTCTAATGCACAACACCAAAAAAATTGGTCAGCAGAAAGTAAAGCGTCCAACGAAAGACTGGAAGTGGTCTTCAAGTAGCGTTATCCACCCCATTACATGTTCTGTAACAAAAAGAAGTGCACTCTCAAGTTGTCAAGAAAATATCAAAAACACACGACCGAAAGACCGAAAGAAGCAATTGCACCCTGATGATGGAGAGGCGTTGATAATGCAATAATTCCTTACACCAGGAAGCTGAGGCTCAAATTTCCTCGCAGTAGCAGCAGCCGCTACCAAAAAACCCCCACCCGGATACGCAGGCCGGAGAGCTGCACGGCAGCGAGATGACACGTGTGAGCCCACCACTCGCCTGAAAGCTCGCAGCACGAGCTTCGTGCATGGACATCGACTTGATTTGTCCAATGCAGCGACAATGCTCTCAGAACGTTGTACATCCTTTACTGTCTACACAATCAATTTTTTTTAGGTTTATTCCTGCCATTTCATTTTATTTGTATCGCAAATTTGAAAAGGAGAAAAGAAACATGAAACTACATATTTGAGCGGAGACGATTTTGGAGGAATCTCAAGAACGTAAAAATAATCACCCACATAAGTGTGCAGACCACATTTCCATCGAAGAATAAAGGTAGTAAGTTTGCTCCATTGAAACTGTCTATCGTAAGAAAAATCGTACAAAATCAGTATTGCAGACGATTCTACCTGACACAGTATACTAGCCAAGACGCCAAATTTGTAAGAAGTACATATTTGCAATTAACAAGTTATTCGCACTAAAGCAGTAGTGAAAACGCACAACATAGAAACACGGTCGTCATGCAGCTCAACGCATGAGTGCTAGCTGCATGCAGGGAGTCGCTGCCGCCAGGGACACGTGCTCGCCTCATCCAACGGACCTGTGCACGCTAACGAGCGCTCACTAGCGCAACAATTTCCATGTCATTTACTTCGCATTTCAAAGCCCACCGAGTCGCTATTTCTTGCTTCGGATGTTACACGCCACTTGAGCACCGTCAACACGCAGCATTTTATAGCCTACTGGGCTTTATAGTACACAATCCTTTCGGTGATGGCGTCTTTTCTTCGATTAGAAAATATTTTTTTTCATTATTAGAAAAATGAGTTTTTAGTTCAATCGCGGGTGTTCTTTCATGGATAAAAAAAACAGCGTTCAGTGCTGTTATTCCGATAATTTAATCAGAGACTAGATCAACCCTTGCGCGTGCGTTGTGACATTATTCCTCCGAATAAAAAAAAACACGTTACGATAAACATGCTTACTTGCTAACGTTTCTGAATGTCTGCATTCCAGCATCAGTGAAGAAACAGTAGAATATTCATACACGGGGAGCACAACCCCACACTTCATAGGTCGCAGCCAACATTCGGGCCTATTTCACAAAAGCGATTGTCTATAACTCTATATTATTTCCCAACATAAGCTATTGTAACAGGTTAAATCCCCTTATAAATGTTCTGACTTTTTGACCTTATGCAGAAGTCAAAATGAGCTACCTCCGTATTTTAGAGCCTCTACTTATTCTTACAAAAAAAAACACGCCTGAAAATTTACCAGAGCTATATATATTACAGACGATAACTTGTGACACTTAAATTAGATTTATTCCTCTACTCATATTTCAATTCTTTTGTACTTGACTGTTTTATTTTTTCATGTTTCAGCACTGAAGGAATACGGACGTTCCGAAACATCCTGCAATCAAACACGTTCATGGTAAACTTGGTTCTTCTTCTCACACCCAGAGTGAGATTCCCCAGCTATGGATTTTCAAAATCGTCTATATGATTTGGTCGATATCGGTAAAGGGTAAACGATGTCAACATCCACTCGATGGTCGCACTCGAAAACTAGAGGATATAGTACGAAAAATCCTAGTGTCATGTGAGGCATCGAGGCGATGCCCGACATATCCATGAGTGAATAATGACAGGGCGCATAAGTCAATTGTAACTCACGTGGGGCGGGTCGTCAGGTAAGGCATAAACCTAATTTAGCGAGTTGTCTGGTTGTCCGCACGAAGAGAACATGGATATAAACAATTTCACCAACGCGAGTCACTGAATTATTTTTGTTCTCACATGAAGCACAATCGTGGTTTCCAGCCACTAACGTTGCTAACTATTTTTGGTCATAAAATTTTACGTCCCCTTTTCGCTTTTACAAAATACAGTGACGTTATTTGATATTAGGTAATTACTAATACAATGGTTTACTCGATTTCATGGAAACTCATCACACGTTTTAAAAACGTCAACAGCAATAAAAATATGATACATGGTGCAAGCAAGCATAATCGATATATTTGATATCGCGACCCCGACAGCTATGTTGCTGGGCAGCATTCACGAGACGTCGTTACCTGATAACACGGAGAGAGCACCCTAACTCGCCACGCTCCATATGTTGTCTGGCTTTCTGCGGATTATGGTCGACCCTGAGCTACTAAAGTGTGTTCCATTTCTTCTATAGCAAGTAATTAGTATCTATAATGCGTCGTAGTTTTCTATTGTACAACAAGAATTCTTCCTTTTTTACATTCAATTTTGAGCATCCGAAAAACTTTTGAAAAATAAGAAAATTTATGCCAACCACACTAAATTAACGCAGACGCTGAGATGATCAACTGCATGATTCACCATTGTGAAAAAAAATTAAACAGGAACTTCAATCGCGACAAAGGCACATTAAGTTTACAGCCCAATTTTTACAAAACTAGATGTACCAGTTACTTATGACACAGAATGCCATCATGTACAGGGGTTGGACAAAATATCGGATACAATAGAGATCGCACTTCGTTGTTCTTGTGAGCCCTGATTTTACAAATTCCCTATCCAAAATCACAATGATTGTTCATTTTTAAATTAAATAGCGTTATTTACTTAATTTAAATGAGATTTCTTCATTCAAATCTTACAGCACTATAAATTAAGCAAAGGTGGATGACCTAAATGAGTTAAAAAAGGGGCAACCTTTTAGCATCCTTAGGGCTGCGCCTCCACACACGAACTTGCCTTGTAGTGAGAAAAAAGCTAAAGTAGACTCGTCAGAGTCAGAATCTATTACTTGCTTTTATTGGTCTACGTGCTAGCCTCTGTGATCAGCTCAGCAGTCAATCCTTTTCTGAATCTTCTGTTGAAAAAGAACAGGCTTCCTAATGTCGGCGCTATAATGATGTCTGGTATAATTGAGATTAGTCCGAACAGTTTTGGTCAAAACTTAACCAGTTAAATGTTTAATTAACTCTGTAGTTATTTTAGTGGTATTTGTCTACTAATTTTCCACTTCAATCCATTTGAACAAGCGTCAGTCTGTTTTATTTTTTTTGTGAGTAGCGATGTTTTTCCGAAATTGCTCTTCTTGCTTGAGATTTTGTCTCCCTTCTTTAATTCTGCCCTGGTTACTGGTATTGAAGCTCCCGAAAATATGAAAGTCCAACAATTCTCGACACCGATATTCCTCCCATTCGAGCTTCAGCAATTTGCCTCGTTGTCGAAATTGCTGCGGTCACTCATCAATGATTATTTTGTACACCAGTAGGATATCAAGAGAGAAATAATCAGTAAATAAGACTGAAAAAGATACACTTATCGAAAATGAAAGTAAACTTTTTATATCAATTTGTAATAAATATGCGCAACACAGTAGCTCATGGAAATGTTGGACTTAAATCGCTACTGTTCCCATTATTTAGTTCAACCAGTGTACTTTCTTTTTACTATTTTGTGTTATGGCATGGTTCTGCGACGTTTTTTATGAAGAAGTTCTATAGCGTAATTTCGCTTTCCCCAGGAAATAGGAATACAACGTTTCACGAAATATTCGCTCAAACGCTTAGAGTTATACTTCGTAAGAATTAACGAAATCGACGCAATAAAACACTGAATAAGCTTAGAATACTTATATTACATTAATACCCCCAGACAAGAGTTAACAACTTTTTCCAGTCTCTTCAAATGAAGTCTGAGCCTAATTCTTAATTAACTTTTAAGTAGGGAAAATATTGAGAAATCATTCATGGTTTCGGAACAAGAACTATGTATTACTGGAAATATGTACCAAAAATTAAATTCACTTGGACTTCCACGCGAAAATAGCGACAGTCCATGAAGTTAATTTGGAAACTCCTTGCGTTAAATGCACAGAAAATGCGACAATTAGACTTCGATGGCAACAAAAAGCTAACTGATCGATTTGTCAGCATTATTTCTTCGAGCAACGCCCCGTCTCCGACACTTCCTATCCTAAACGGTAGCTCACCAGCACAAGGGGAGCTGTTATTGCGAGTTTCATAGATTACTCAAGTACATTTCTCAATTTAATTCGACTGTAGTAGAGCTTGATAGTCGCATTTAACAAGTTAGTGGCCTCCATGAACAACTTATTAGCTGTTGCTATTTCATTCTAGTTTTTCGTTTCGAACTCAAGGTACAAATGATGCAAAATTTCAATGACCGCCGTGTTAACCTTTGCAACAGATAGTGGTTAGCACTTACAAGAGCACAAATGCTCAATGACAGAATACGTATTCGTTTCTACTTCTAGTTAAACTTAATTTATCGAGACAATCATAAGGATACATCTCTGGTGGCGAATTTGAAATTAGAAAAGCGGAGCCAATGGTTGTTAACGCAGCAAAAATACTTATCACCGCTTCGGTAGTTGAACTAAGCACACGAGACTGCAGGAATCGTTACAAGTTTGAATGCTACGGAAAACTATTAATTATCAAAATATTAGTTTTTTCCCTCTATCCACATAAAACGTGATCCAAAGAGAGCGAAGAAAAGAATTGACATTTTAGTATGGTTTTAAGAAAACGTGGAATCTGCGCACTAGTGTGTTCCCACATCGGATTCCCTACGCATAGAAATAGTAAGTCAAAAAGGGAAAGAAATACAGAAAAAGATAGTATGGAAATTAAAAGAAGCAAAGTGGGCATGAACGACAGAAGTCCTGAAGGCTTAATTATGACTAAAATAAGCTATAACAGTGCCCCCTGGTGGCGCCTGTCCCCATGCGAGTACTATCAACAGTAGTTCTGCAGATACGCAAATAAGTAAGATTGAAGGTCAAAAATTAGTGCAGACACTCGCGCTATACTAAATAAATTTGGCTTAGCGTAAAAAACACTGTTTCAATTATGCTACTCATTTTCATTTTCCAACTTTAAAATTAAGACACGAAAACCATAGCTTAATGTACACAAAATTTGACAATTTACATAAGAACTCAAGTGTTCAGGTCCATTGATCAAGAGTGCAGAAATTTTAACAATATCTACAAAAAATTGGCACGCAACTATCGCGCGCACATGAATTAAAGAATGTGCAAGATGATCATCGACGAATAGCTTCACGTTTAATGGTGACATCAATGAGATAGTTTATCAGTTAACTACAAGACTAGCGAGTCAATGAAGAACCGACAATGGATTTGCCAAATTTGCAAAGCGAATCCAAGGCATGCACAGGGAGAGATCAAGAAAGTCAACGTAAGCTACAAACTTTCAAGTCCAGTAAGCACGCGGAAAATAAAACTGTTCCGTGTAATGGCTAGTGAATTTTTCACAGGTGAGCTGACTGAAAATTGAAACACTTTCAACCAAAATATAACACATTTGTTGGCTTACGACGCAATGCAGTGGCCGCCTGGAAATATCTATTTTCTGAAGGCGGTATCATACTAGTGAAATGTGAGCCTTACATTTACATAGGTGAAATTTTACACAAGCGAAACTAAAACAGTTCAGCTAACATAAACACAGTTATTCATCGAACAGGTGGTTTCTCGACATTTACTCTTGGAACAGCTTCAATTCTACGCTCGCTCATTAGATTGTACGATACGTTATCGCAAAATTGTATGATACTTTACAAAGAATACCGTACAATTTTGCTGCTTGGAGACCAGGCAATGCAGTGATACAGATGTGAAAATCTTCTTCACGATCCCTGCTCCAACTCTTCCCATAATGATTCAATTTTATGAAAATTTGTGGATTTTTCTAGGCGAAGAAAAATACTTGATGGTAGTCTGGTGCTTCTCGCATCAAGATTAGAGCTTTGTAGCACAGTATAAGGACGCAAAATCGATACATTGTTCGCGAGTTTAACTACCGTATCTGCATTAAACACCTTGAGTGGTACGGAGCAACTGTACGAGACCAAAAGTGAAGGATGCAGGAAGCAAGAAAGTATCAGACGCTCGTAATGAGTTCGGTGGCACGGAATTCTAGCCTCCTTCACGAGAGGAAACAGGGAAATGTAAGGCTAGGTTTGCCACGGCTACAAAACCACCTACAAAAGTCTTTTGCAACCAGAGTTGTTATTTCTGGCGCGAGTACAGCTAGGGCTACCACTAAGAAGCGCCGATTGTCAAAAGTACATTGCTATCATGCAAAAAGAACACGTACTCTCGAGTGCGCCTCAAGAATTCTGTGCATCTCTCGAAAGCACCAAATTTCTATGATACAATGAAGGATAGTCCTCTCCAGCGCACTCTTTAAGACGCAGTTCGAGCGCTTGACAAATTCATCATCCTGAAATACACAGATTATAGTTAGAACTACCTACTGCTGCGAGGACGTCGAGCTGCGTACCTACAGTTCCCTGGGCAGTGACGTCGATAAGGAGTTCAACTGAATAACACAATACCGAGGTCTACGCAGCGCTCCTCTGATTTCGCAACTGGAAGCTTGTATTCTAGTTTTTACGCTCCCTTGGTGTTCTCTATACGTAAAAATGGTCATTCCGAGAGAACAATGTGACATCAGATCACATAAGCGTTTCTATTACTAAATTGTCCATATTTGATTATACTAGCATACGTCTTCCGTCCCTAGAGTTGGACTTGTTCAGAGGTGACGTGATTTCTGCACTCTATATTTTCTGGTAGAGCTTTAGAATGCTTGAATGTGTTCCCTACAAGAGCTTATTTCGTTACGCTCATGTGGGAAAGGGAAGGTTTGCTTACATATTGAGATTTCACATTGTTTCAGCAGTTTCTTCATTCTGAGAACAATTCGTACTGATATTAGGCTACCCCCATCAGTTGAATTAGACTAGTGCCCACTATTTTTCTTCGTTGACGATATTTCTCCAGTTCTTATGCAAATTGTCACAACTGTTAACACTGGCGCATAATACGTTGAGTAATTCAGTAATTCATATAATACGTTAAATAATTCAGTATTTCATTCATAGACATCATTAATTTGAATCGAGTAATGAAAATTGGCCTCATTGAAACATGAGATACATCGTCCGAAAATTGTACATGTGAAGAAAAAAACGAACTATTTATCCAGGATATCAATTGTACTACATTTAGAGAACCTAATGGTACAAATATTAATGTATAGTTAAAATTATAGAAAATAATTGCGTGTGAAAAGTGCAATATTTGCTAGCTGTTAACGTCATTTTGTCAGAGTAGAACACGTGACAAGAGCAGGTTAATAATAATAGAAGAACGTATCATGGCTAATAAGTTTAGAAGAACCTTGCGATGCACTTAGTATTGTTGTGGTGTGCAACATTTGTGTTAAATGGAAAGGAAATGAGTCTGGTTACGCACGACTGTCAGATATTTTTGAATTAGTTTGAAGACTTTATCACTTGAAAGCTGATAATCAGAGTTAAAGCTCACTACATTGTCCGAATGAACGATATAGCTTGGACGCTATCGTGCTTGGTCATGTTAGCATCAAGAGACCAAAGGAAAAATCCCGAAGAACTGATGCGATGCATTAGTGCAGGTCCGAATACCAGCGGGAGCTCGCAAACGTCTTTTGGAGGCTTCAATTACCAAGTCTAATTAAAATAAGACTGAAGTTAACATTTCTTCGTCAAATTTAACGGAGGACATTAAGAACGGTAGAACAATGGTTAAATAATATAGTTAAGACGAAATACAGCACCCATGTATTTCACTGATAATTTATCCGGATTTCCTTCCATCACATCGGATGAAGAAATTACAGAATCGAGATACTAAAAACAAAAGCGTGTTTTCCATTCCACGCACGAGTAATTAGGAAGCACACTACGCACATCGCAGGGATAGACTTTGACTTGTTCCGAACTAATGCTGCTCACAAAAAGTAGGAATAAGTATGACCGGCTGCTTTCACAAGCAGCCCAGCATGTTGCTGGAATGCAGGGAACGCTCGTGTCTGGAGTGCCAGCGCGTGAAGTGCGTGTGCAGACCAGACCTGACGCTCAAGTTTCTCAGGAAATGATCGGTGCGCGCTTGCAAAATATCTTCGCCACCAATGTATTACTACTCAACACGTGTAATTCAACGTGCTGTTCGTAAAACATTATAGTATCTATACACAGAAAGTTGGGAGCGATTTTTCAGATTTACAGATGCTAATGTACCGAGCAGCTCAAACGCATCGAATCCAGTCAGTTCGAGTCTGCAGAACGTGCGATATTAAACGAACATTTTTCAAGACTTCTATACTAGACGTTCGCAAAATGTTGAGACAATGTTGAGGTAAATTGAAGAGACATGGCAACTGTGTCCCGTACCCCAGTCAGCTGCAGCCTCGCCCCTCGCTTGCCTTACATGGGCGTCTTGCATAACGCGCTGGGGAAGCCGCTTCCACGCACGCAACACGAACAAGGTTCATCAGAGCTTGGAGCGTAAAAATAAAATTTGAAGAAAAGTCTTTGGGATTAGCCAGCAATATTTGAAAGAGGTATTCCTTGAAGGTAAGAAAACATGTATTGCATGCAAAACATTCATCGATACAGGAGCACAGACTTTGATACAGCGCAGACCTATGAACATATAAACCCTTCATAGTTAAAGAATTTAGGCAAAAATCGAATAAAATTAACTAAAGGCGCTTGTAACAATAAAGAATTTGAGTCAAACTACGCATAAAACTGCAACGAAACATGAACTTGAAATGGAAGTGTTTCTTTAAATTTAAGTGCTCTGTGTCGTCACCCCACAAGTCAAAGGCCAACTTGGAAAACAGAAGACGACGGAACGTATATTATCACAAGTAAGTTAATGGGTTTAAGCCAATGGAAAAAATACATGAAACAAAATAATTTTGATAAAATTACGTCTTCATAGATAGCAAAAAATGGAAAGAATAATAGACAAAACATGCATAACAATGAATAATATATTGCATGTTATGGAACAGCGAGCAAACAACCCATACAATAACACTGGATGGATTCAAAGCAAACTGCACTCAATTTTCCAATTTATTTTCGATACTTAATCAGCTTTAGTTATACTGAACTGTGAATATTCCTGCCTCATAAAGTTTGAAAGGTTTTTATTCAACTAAAACGCCTGGTCGTAGAGAATCACAGTAAAGAAGCGGTTCATGTTTACGATGAACCAGACTGATGTCTCGCTCAATCCAATTCACATCCTCATACGCGCAGCTAGCAATGAGCGTTGTACAGGGACAACCTTTATATGCGTTAGACTTATTGAGCTGATTACTCTTATTTTTTTAACAGAAATAGAAGCCAGCGAAAAACTACTGTTCTAGCCTAATCGCAGGGTTCTGATTTCAGATACGATACCCGTTTTCACACACGACTAGTTTTAGAGGTATACACGTATGTCGACCTCTCTCAAGAATATTACGTACTGTGTCGTTGAAAAATTGTTAAAAAATTACCTAGCCCATTTTTACTGCAAGCACATGGCAACTCTGACATGTAATGTGACTGGGCACACCAGTAACTAACTGGCCGTGAAATCGGAAGACTCAGGCTGCTCGACACTCATACCACACAATCAGTTCATACGAATACATGCTAGCAACAATTTACCTCGTCACACATAGGATCAATGTTTACTTTGTTTTCCAGACGTGGTGAACAGATACATAATCTTGGATGGCTTCAAGCACTCCAAAACATCGAGGATGCACCACGACATTAAATTATGTTACGCGAATGGGGATTTCACGATGATTACAAAGCGCCGAATAGTTACTCTCCTCTAACGAAATGCTTACTTCTATCATTTTGACTACTAAATTAAAGATCAGAACAAATCGTGAAGCCCACACAGTTGTTGCAAGCTCTGCTGCAATGGACAAATTGCATGGGTTAGTGGCAAGAAGCCAACCTTCAACTTGACTGTCCTCTTGGTCGGGAGAGTCACAAAGCCAGGCATATAATTGTTATTCTCGTATAGTAAATATACCCAGTTTACCGTTCCAACTAGCGTAGTTCCATCAAAGATCGGTATCTATGCTGATTTCTTTCTAGTCCATGCAACCGATGAAAAACGCATTGAATAATAGTTAGTTACAGACTGACAGTCAGGTTTCAAAGCTCCCTGTCCACATGAAGTGTGATCCGAAGAGAATAAAAAGAAGGGACCATTTAGTATGAACTACAGGAAACGGGGAACCTATGCACATACTGTGTTTCCACACAAGATCCCTTGCGATAGAAACCGCAAGTTAAGCACGAAGAGGAAGAAAATTCAAAGAAGAGAAAGCGAAGAAGAGTGAACATTGAAAGCACATTAAGCACAAAACACGGAAAAGTTTCAAAGGCCTAGCTAGAGCTGGGGTGCTCTAACACTACCCTAACACTAACAGTGTCCCCGTAGCGAAAGATAGACGAATCTAACCTAACCCTAATCGCCTACGATCTATTCTATACACCTAACGGGGAAATATTGAATGAATATGCAATTACATGAAAATGGAGGAAATGAACGAAAAAACGGGAAGTTATAGAGCAAAACTACGCAGAAAGTTTAATTTACCCCATCAAAAGTAGTTAAGAACGCCTATCCACACCCTTGCCTTAGGGCAACAATTTTTGCTCTATTTATATCATCATTATATTCTATTCGTTAGTTCAAAGCTCTCTATTCACATCAAATGTGATACAAAGAGAGCGAAGAGGAGAAGGGACCATTTAATATGGACTGTAGAAAACGTGGAATCTATACACGGGTGTTCTTACACCGGATTCTCTACGCATAGAAACAGCAAATTAAGGAAAAGAAAGAATAGACAAAAAAAGAACAGACGATGAAAGTGAGAAAATTTAAAGAAAAAAATGGACACGAAAGTTAGAAGCCCGAAGGCTTATTTATAGCTGAGGTAACCTAACAGCGCCCCCTGGGTCGCCAGTCGCTATAGCATAAAATAGATAAACTAACCTACAAGTCCTACCTATCCTATGCCCCCTGAGGAGTTTGCTCTATTCAGAATTTTGCTTCTTTTCAGAATTATTCACTCAATTTTGCTATTATTCAGAACTTTCAAGGTTTGATCATTGTTTTCGCCCAATTAATCCGGTGATCACAGTGAAACTTGCCAAGCATTTACCTCACGTTGCACACAAAGGCCCGCCATATTAGTCTCTAGTCTCGGTTGACATGGTCCGTTAGAGCCAATAAATAAATTACTCAGTATGTTCCCCAACGGTGAAATCTCAGGGCAACGAGAAGGAAAATTAGGAAGAATAAAAATGCAATATAGTCACTTCCTAGGAAGAGACAGAGGAAGCAAGAAGGAAAAATGAGGTCTAAAATCAATCCCACTACAGATGCTTGTTTCTGAAGATTCCATTTTGAGTAACTTGGTACGCTTTGGGAAACCCTACGTCTTAAATACAGGTATATCGAAGAGAAAAAATATCTCAGCAAACACAAACACGAGTGAAATGATGATATGGAAGAAAAATACCTAAAATGAGCTATTGCCTTTACCACATCCAAATAAGTTCAACTTTAATTATTATAGTTACATGGACCATTGTCAGAACCAGAAAATGCTGCAGTAATTGCCGAGTTCTTTATAAGACAAAAACCTAACACATGTTTCCACCACACTCAAAATGTGTCGTCCGTTGATGAGAGAAACAGAAGCTTTGACAGATTACTCAGCCTGTCACTGGACTCTCATCAACTTGTGCTATTTGACGATGACACGACAGGTGAGGCACAAAAACGCCTCGAGTGCGCAAACATTCTGACCAAACGAGTAATTCTGAATTATAAACATGATTCTAGATTGCCTGTAGAATTCATGAAAATCGGATCCAGTTGAAACTAGCTCAACGATCGTGTGAAACCAATCAATAAGTATACTTTAATGAACATGGCGTTTACGTCTCCTTATTCAGAGTATGTTTAAGTGAGAAATTTCGATGGGGAACAACTGTATATGAACTAGCCATCAACAATGCAGTGAAGATGCTTCAAAGAAATCTCCAGAGAAAATGAACCCGTGAGATATTGAGGGCACTTCACTCGCGGAAGAAAGGGTGCAACTTTCTCGGACGGAGCGCAGCACACACCCACATTAGGGAGAGCGGTGCAGTAATACCAAGGGCAAGAAAGAAAATCGAACGCACGCTTCTTACCATCGTACTATAGGTACGCGCAAAAACTTGCTACGAATGGCTCCGTCCAATCCCCAAAAACAGGGCAAGTTTCGTACTGTGGCATGCACAGTTTTTAGCAGTAATTGCGCGAGACTGAAAGCATTCATCAAAATAGTCGAGATAAAAAGGCCCTAAAACATGCTTAATAAAATGAAGTCAATTCAAGGGATGTCTATCAACTCTTGAAGTATCCAGTCTCAGCAAAACATTGTCCACCATCGCTTCCTTTCAAAGCTACTCTTTTGACCAACGAAAAAGTTGTAAAATATCATAATCTTAACAAGGTTGCGATAAAGAAGGAAACGTTGGCAATCAAGAACAATTGAAGTTCGATGAGATTATCAAAAAGTGGATGCGATCACAGCATGGGTAGTCAATGAGATGCACCATCACAAACTACACTATTTCCAAAACGACACTCACAATCAAGTAATTTAGTTTCCCACTCAAAAGCTCCTTGTGCAAAAATATGATGTAAAAATAAGGAATTTTGATTAGGAACATGCATGCACAAACAAAGAACGCTGACTGTTGAGGTGTTCGTGCATCAGAGAGACGTTAAATTAAGAACTTGAACATTCTAGAAGTTCGAGCACTCATTGCCAGTCCACACTGGTATACCGCCTTAGTAGGAACATCGCGTTTAAAATTCCTTCAATACTCCACTTGGAGTATCGACACGAGTCTTTCTGACAAGGAGGCAAATACGCGGCCACTTGGCCTATAGAACCTCGTAATATAGAAACAATAACCTACGGTAAAAATTCGATCCTAAATCGATGATTCGCACGGCACATAGGCTTTCCATTAAAATGTGCGTTGATTTACAAACGTAGGATACCACTTCTCAAATGAAGAGCTACCGTTATTCACTTTCGTTTCGCTCAAAGAAAATACATTGTTGAAAAAAAAACATTACTTCTTAGGAAAGGGTATTGGTGGCATGTTGACACTGGCGAACAGTAGGTACGAAGCTAAACTGTGACTACTATCTTAAAGTATTGATAACTGGAAAGTAATATAGATCATACTTCACATAGGTCTTGGTTCCAAGATTAGTTTAGAAGTTAAAGGCCCCCCAGCCACATCAAATGCAATCTCGAGGGGGCAAAACGAAGGCAATATTAACACATTTAGCATGGATTGCAAAAACGTGGAATCTACGCACAAGCGTGTTCCCTCACAGGATTCCTTGAGCATCGATACAGCGAAAGAAGCATGAAAATGAAAAGAAACGAAGTGGGCACGAAAGATAAAATTCCCAAATGCTGATCTATTTCCAAGGTAACCTAACGAAGCCTCTTAGGGTCACCAGTCTTCACAGGGCACGGCAGACAAACCTAGCTAACCCAACCTTGCTAACGTCATGCCCCCAGAAGGGTGCCGTTTCATGATGTAAATACAATTTACTGGGCTAAACTTTCTACATTGTAAGCATAATAATCATGCGAACCAATGTCTGAATTCGAAGAAGCGATTGAAGCCAATGCAACGGACAAAAAATACGATATCTAACCTAATCGAACGCCCTATCTACTCACGACCACATGCAAAAATGCTTAGGAACCATTAGAACAGGTTAGGGAGGAGCTGCAGAACTTGGCCGCATTAGGGCTTCCATGAGGAAATGTAGGGAACACTTTGAGAAATAGATCACAGACCACATTCTGGTTAACAAAATGACAAAATGCAACTAAAAAAATGTTTTATGTTTATATGGCATTCATGACCAGAACAGGAATAAGAAAAACAAAGAATGATAAGATAGGGGAGAAATTTCGTTCACATACACTTAAATTTCAAATAGTTATCATTAACTGGTCAACTCCGCTCAAACCAAATTTGACACTAGTGAGAATAAAATATTATATGTAAAAACATATGCATCGATACGGTGTTGACCCCCATGTACTGTAAATATGCATAAGTCTACCACTACATCCTTACGTATGAAATTACAGGCCAATTTCCAAATGGGAGCTAGACACCAAGCGGCCAAAGATAGCTAGGTCCATAAAAGGACGAAAAATTCAGGTGCTGAGGAACAGTTTATTTAACCACTGGAAGCTTTATCAAGAACCTTTGAGATTAGGATTAGTTTTTTTTATATGATAAAAGGCAAACAAATTAAGAAACGTGCATATCAATAGAATCACAAGAAATATTCAGTTCTGTGGTGAGTCGGTAGTTAGGCATAACATGAACTGACGGAAGACCTGAGATTAACTATAATAGGGAAAAGGAACATCCACCCTCACCCTAATCTTGAATATACAGCTAACTTTATCGACTGAATTTACACTTATAACAGAGATTAGTTTCACTCGCAGGCAGACATAAAAGTTGGCGCTAGAGTGCACAACTTTGTTAGTACTCACTTTGCGGCAGTAAGACCTTCATAATAGGTCAGTAAACGTCCCGGTAGTTCGTTTTATAGCACGAAAGTAGGAGAAAAAGATCAAATTCTAGCCCAGGTACAGAGCTTTATCAGCGCTGAGTTTTTTTGGGTAGCAATCAGAGCAATCGACGCTGCCTACGGCGCGCGAGCTTGTAGGAAATGTACTCCAACAGAAAGAGTAGATCCTCTCATAACACCACTCGTCATGCCCACACACAGACACACTTTGAAGAGCAAAAATAATCACCGAAGAAGAATAATAAGTCTTATGAGTCGTTAGACGATGCTCTGAACGAATCTGCAATCAAAACAATGAGGACTGAAAAAGCAGAATTTTATTCACAGCGTATGCAGCGCATATACAACATTTTGGCGAAAGACGCATTAAACGAATTTTTGTGACCAATTAACACCATTCACGCACAGGGATACATTCCATAGCTAAGTGAATTACGATTTATCAAAAGCAGAACACGTTTGCGCGTTCCGTAACGCAGAATACAGAATGGGTCACTAGCCTGTTATTTCTTCCTGCTACAGTCTATGGGCACGTTGCCCAAATGCGCTTTGCTTGAGCGTACAAATGCTAAACGCCCAGAAAGTACTCGTACTTGCGTCTCAGTACCTACGTCCGTAACATGTAGGCAGGCCTACCACAAGCAAGCTAAGATGGAACTTGTGAGAAGCAGTTAGGACACCTGCGCTCATTGTTAAAAAGAAAATATAAGAAATCAGTTTTTCTCACATTACAGTAACGATTTAAGAATCGTCTGTAGGTTCTATTTATTCGATTTTGTCAGTAAAAAGCAAACCTAAAAATATGTAACGGAAATAATTCGTCACACTTTCGAAACCACAAAACATCAGACTGCAGATTAATTATCTGTTCGAAGATGAAACACCTGCAGGATGCAGTGAGCTCATATTTAAGGCAAAAATAGCTCCGGTAACTGTGCAAACAATAAATAATTTGATCAACATCAACGACAGAGTATAATTCCAGTAATCAGCAACCTGGCGAGTACAGATTTATGGTCACTGAATCAGACAGGACATACCCACACTTTGCAGATCTTAGTGACAGATACACGGGCTTCGTGTTAACGAGAGCAGGGCATTCAATATATACCTTATAAGCAGCCAGCGCAATACAGGGTGGCCCAGAAGTAACTCACCCTTGCGTTGGTGAGTAAATGGAATACGAAGGTATATGGTATTCTGATTAAAAAGGTCAGTTACTTCTGGGCCACCCTGTATTGCCTGCAATTGGACGGGTCCGGAAACTAGGATTGTCCTACGAGACCTCGCACAATCCTATGTAAACTCGTGAACTAGAAGTTACATGAGAGTTCCTGTAACTATTACAGTGACATGAAAACTCACGTAAGTAGGAGAGCCCTAGAATTACACTGACATACGGCCCCGGTTACAAGCAAGTCCTAATTCAGGGCGAAAACGGGCAACTTTTGCTCTGGAAGGTCAAGTTTTCATCGCCTCAATAAATAGGCTCGTGAAAAATTAAAATATATTCATGTTCACACGCGAAACATACTAATTACAACCTGAATTTAGAAGCAAAACATGCTACGCAAACGTCTTAAAATTATAATAAAGATTAGAAGTGTTCGTGCGCATGTCTCACGAATCCTGATACACAACAGGAAACAAATCGGTCAAACATAACGTTTTAAACACTTTGACTGCGACGTGCGCCATATATGGTACACGCGATCATCTAACCTAACGTAACGAAAGCACTAACATATATGAATTTAAATTTTCAATTTTCCTAAAATATGTGTTCATTACTCGAATAAGCTAATTTAGATTAGAGGGAAAATTAATAGGATAACAAAATTTGTGACAGTAAAATCTTTCAATATTAAACTGAAAGCGGAAATTTTTGTCGCCATGAAATATTTTCTGCGTGGAGAATCGCAGTCCAAAGTGTTAAAGTACAATATGCAATCTCCTTTGTCGTTGACAATAAAAGATAGAAAGAGAGAGTTAGACTTAAGGAATAAATGATAAAGAAGAGAACAGTTACACAGAACTTGACAGACGAATTTCGACGGCTTTAGCGGGCACGACTGGAATGCACGAAGAGCAGCTCGACAAGATAAGTTTTTAGCACGAGAAAGTGTCATCAACTTAGCGCTTCGCTGCCTCTATAACGCAACATAACAGAGCTATTCCGATCGGTGGTTAAAACAAAGTTTTCCAACATGAAATCCGCAGATCTTTACGTTTTAAGCAAGAAATCCATGGTTAACATTGAAGAAGGGTAGGTCATCGGGTGGGAACAATTATATTATCGAAATGATAGTCATTCGCATAGCGTGCAATACGAACACTCGAATATCTCGCACTAAATCTTAGGAATAAACAAATGACGTGTGTTCAATCGGAAAAAACATTTATGTATGACAGCCTTAGGTTCTTAAATCACGCACAATGGGGAGGAAAATTGAAGGAGTTGTATGAGGTTCGAATATCCCCTTCCCCCACCCCCACACATATTACTAAGATGGCTGTTCATTCACAAAGGAGTGTCATCAAAAGCTATCACTCCTCTCAAGAGAGATATCTCTTCGTTATTAAACATGAAATTTATCCCCCCCTTTAATTTATTTTCCTAGCATATTAAACTTTACTTTTTTTCCCCACCTTGTGTCTCTTCAACTTTGGACCCCGTTTCGAAAGAACCAACAAACTTAGACCATAAACGTTTTTTACCTCATTGCTATAAAATTATAAAGATTGCCACAGTTTCAGTACTATAACGAATATCGTCAATAAGAAGCTCAATTCAAAGAGAGCTTTACAAGGCAGTTGAATTCGTGTCAGCCGCCATAACCCGAAACCGCGTGTGCATCTCCAAGCTTCGGAGAAGTTGGGAGAAATAAAAACCAAGGAGTGGAAGAAACACCGAGTGTCGTCTCCCCCACGGGAGTGAGAGCTTGCAATATATTCCAGCAATAACTATAACTAATAACGCTGTGAATAGCTAGGAAGGAAGTACACAGGGGAATGCTTATACCTGAGGGAAGGACAGCCGTCATCAATGACTGCATTTTCTCTTCCCCGCATGGAGCTCATGACTCCTAAATGTCTCCTTTGGAGGGTGTATTTAGTATCGATAGGTTAAAAGCTGATCTTGAACGCATTTCTCCGAGTGAAGCTAAAAATATTCAAGAAGACTCCCATATAAGTGAAAGAGATGAGCATAA